>JALJEE010002091.1:0-38194 GCA_023231475.1 Seison nebaliae | reverse complement strand
GACTCCTTTCAGTTTCTCGATTTGATTATAAGATATCCATAACTCTAATAACGTATCGCCAATGGCCTCTAATCCTGTCAAATTCTTTATATTATTCCTTCCTAATGACAATACTTTCAAGTGTTCTAAGAAAAAAATATGATTAAAACTCTAAATTATTAATTAAATAGTTTTAACTTAATGCGCTAAGATTAGCAATCTTCTCAATCGAGTTTGTGGATAATGACAAATGTCTAAACAATTCGTTAAATAAACAAATATCTATTAATCAGATAACTCGCAATTAGCCAGTGACGACAGAAAAGCATCCATCTTCTCAATTGGTGGCAGTTGTCCATATAATTTGACTACATGAGCTTCCGAAGCTTTTTTACCCTCATGTTTTTCTTCCTGAAAACTCTAACATCAAAAAAATCAATTGAAAGAGAATTGAACCCATTTAAAAATCGCTTCTTTTATTGTTGTACCTTTAGACTAGTGAACGGAAATAATGCGTTAAATTTCACAAAAAAATAGAAATACAAACCATATCACAAATTGGAAAAATTCTTTTGGTTCATATTTTCACTTAAGTTAGGCTTCTGTTTCCATGGTAACGGATTTCGAATTTTCAAACTTTGAATAATTTTAATGATAATGCTCTAAAGATTGTACTTTTTTGTAATTATTCAATCTGAAGCCATATCCGGACCTGTTGACAACTATGAGAGAAACATTCATAACTTTCCGTTAATATAGATTTTATTCAGTTTATAAAATTCTTTCTCTCCGATTATTTGGGGAAATTCGATAAATTTCAAATTTTTGTAGTGCTGCGCTTAATGACCCTAATATTTTATCCTTTACTCTACGTTCAATGGGCTATCAATCATCTTTTAACCTATATATATAATAGACTATATCACGTTACCAACCACAACTGTGAGTCATCGATCACCATCGGTTGAACCGATAAGATAATGATAACTATCAAACTATCATTTATAATATCGATAAGTCTAAACGTAATATCAACTCCTCGCCTCAAATTATCATTCACTCATCATTTCCAACACATAACATACATTCGATTTGTGATTTTCATTTTTATTTATAATGTTCTTCTATATTTTAATAGCAATATTCTTCTGATTGTGTTATCTCGATATTCCAGTATCTTCCGAAATGTACTTTAAGACATATGATAAATTATGTTTGATTATCTTAATAGATCAAAAATATTGTGTATAAATTATAGTCATTACGAAGACTAAATGATAACTTTTAAATTTAAATGTGAAAAAATAGATTCTTAAAACAAAATAGAACATTATTTATCACCGACGAAAATGATTTTTGCTAAGGTGCATACTCAAAGTATAATGCACACATTAATTAATAAAAAAAAGTATTTTAAGTATGTAACATCAAAATTCTTATTATAACTAATTTCCCATGAAAGAATTGAACAGAACAATTGTTTCCCATTTGTAGTTTAAAATTTCCATTTGTAAAATGAGAGAAAAATTATTTCAAGAATTTCCCTGTGAGAGAGGTAAAATATTGAAAATTGCCAATTCTATAGCGCAATTTCATGGAAGAACTGTGCACATTGAGTGCATAAAAAATTATCAGATGAAAGGACCGAAATTTTATTTTTGTAACATAACAACCGATAACTGGTCACCAAAAATCACCACGTCTTGTTCCTCAATTAGTTTAATTCTTGATAATTTCATTTTTTAATAATTTCAATATTTTTCAATAAGAAACTCAACCGAATTGTCCATTGAGTATTTTTGATAAAGAGATTTACAATATAACATGTAACAACGATAAGTTTATTTTTATCTGTTTTTCTGATGATTCCTCATCCACAAATAGTTGCTATGCTAAATGTGTCAAAGGTTTCTATAATATCGGAAGTGAAACGATGAAATGTGATGGGGAAATGAAATTTTGGAAGAGAAAACCGAATTGTATAAGAAGTTAAATTTTTCGAAAATTTTAAAAGTTTTCATTAAAGAAATTAGTTTGTGAAGATCTTCCCTCACCATTAAATGCAATTAAAAGAATTACGAATGTTATGGCGAGAAAGTTAATTGGAAATTAATCTAACTAATTATTCCATTTTTTAATTTTAAATTTTTTTAATAAATTATTTTAAAAAGAAAATCGAAAAATAATTTGAGATCTGGAATTTTCGTTAAGATGGAAATTGAAATGAATGTCTCTCAAACAATCCAACAATTACCATATCATGTTCATCTTCCAGGAACAACTGTGAAATTTGATTGTGAACCTCTTTATCGATTATTCGGTTCTCGCTTACGATCTTGTTTACCAAACGGTGAATGGAGTGGTAGAGAAACGGTTTGTATAATGGGTTTATTCATTTTATTTCATTATCTTCATTTCAATTTTCACGATAATTATTAAGAATGTGGTAAAGTAATTAATTCGACATTCCGAGCAAAGATATCACATGGAACGATTGTTCGTTCAAATTTCGATTATCCATGGAGAGCATCGTTACAATTGAAACTGAATAAGACGTTGGGATATATCCATTTTTGTGGTGGATCGATAATTAATGATCGATATTTATTGACCGCTGCACATTGTGTTTATACACCTTATCAACAAAATAAGATAAATTTATCATCAATTCATGTTGCATTTTCAAATAATTTAAAAGAAGTTTCTCAATTGAACAAAACTGAAGTTTATTTAATTTAAATATATATAAATTGAGATATTTTGAGATAGATAAAAAGAATTATTGTACATCCTGATTATGATCCAGTGACGTATTCATATGATATCGCATTAATCCAATTAGAACGTTCAATTTACTTCTCTACAACTATTCGACCGATATGTCTTCCAAGTTCAAAATATGAAGTTGGACCGATACCATTACCGGATGAACAAGGTTATGTCATCGGTTGGGGCGCCACCGAACACAATTTCGTTACAATGAAATTACGTCAATTGAAAATTCCCATCGTTTCTCAATTGGAATGTCTAAGAAATTGGGAAAGTTTATTTTGACCGATTAATAAATTGTGAAATCTTTTAAAATATTTTAGATAAATCAGAACTTATTCCAGAAAATGCTTTTTGTGCCGGTTCTCCTAAGGAAATGAAAGACACGTGTATGGGCGATTCGGGAAGTCCTTTGATGCAATTTAGAAAAAATGAGAACGGTCAATCTTCTTGGCAGGTTGTTGGAATTGCGTCATCTGGTGTGGATATCGAATGCGGAAAATCAACCAATTATGGTTTCTATACTTCGGTTCAACGAAGTTTGACATGGATTCATCGTATCATCAGTTAATACAAAAGATTTTATTCAAATAAACACAAATGACGATAAATTATGATTTTAAAAAAAATCAAATTTTTCATAATTTGAAAAATTTTGGAGAAGCTTATAATTTGTTCAACTATTTGCGCATAATCCACTATAAAATTGTCCAGATTCTTAAATAAGTTTAATATTATAATTAATAAAGATATTAAGCAGCAACTAATTCTCATGAATTTCATTGGTTCAATTAGTCCAATAAAAATTGAATTAAATAATTTGTTTAAATTATTTTAATTAATAATAAATAATAAAAGTTTTCTATATAAAACCAATAAGAATTGATGGGAATTCAATAGATATAGTATAAAGATATTTTCAAAAGTTAATTTTTTCTCCTTTTATTCTTATAACTGTTTTTTAGGATCGATAATGTTGGAAGTCTTTAAAGGAATGATGATGTTTGAATGATGCCCATCTCAAATATCATTCAAATCATCATTCCTTTTTTGAATTCCAACGGGTGGCCATAGACCTAGAAACTTATGTGCATCAAAGGGAGGAAATTACTCATCAAAGTGACTGGAAAGATTTATCCAATACTCATTTCACTTATCTTATTACAATCATACCCGGGAAATTTAATGATGATTTGATGATCCATTTCCATTTCACAGCTACATTCAATCAAATGGAATATTATTAATTTAATCTATTATAATTATTTTTTATATATTTTTTCAATAAAAATTTTCTTAACTGAATTTCTTCTTAAAATCATTCTGTAAATTTCTAAAATGTTCTACTAAATTTCTAAAGTTTCCTCAAAACCGTTAAAGTTATTTCCATCTAAAACTCTCTTAATTTGCTACGTTAAATGTTATGAGCGTTATGTAACATACAGTTCCTAATGAGAGTTTGATGCGTGAAATTGGAAATATAATTCGTCATTTTATGAGTCGACATCGAAGGAGAATAAAAGAAGTGATGGTACATGAATAATAATTTTTAGTGTCATAGAATTGAATGTCGATTGTTAATTGACAATAAAAGGAAGAATCAACAACTTATTATACAATCGGAGAAATTTAATTGAGGGACAAAACTAAAATTAGACAAAAGTTTTATATTTGAATTTGAATATAATTTCCATTCAAATTCCATCAAATGGTAATTTTCATGATAATATATTATTATGTCATGACTTTCATTTGACCTAACTATGAGAGAGAATATAATTATATCACTCGTTCGAACAAGGTCTTTCTATTATACTTATGATATTCATTCCATCATTCATCTATAAATACAGAACGAAAATCTTTCCACCAATTCCATCTATTCACATTTACAATCATGAATTTCCAATGTTTGATAATGTTGTGTACTTTCGTCGTCATCTTGTTGAGTTATCGTGTTAAGAGTGAATTGACGGATAGTGAAGCGGCTTCGTTTATTCAATCGTTACGCTCGAAACGTTTTATGGGAGGAACGAAAGAGGAAATGATCGAACTGAAAGAAGAACAAGATGAATACAAAACGGAGATGGTGGAAGAGAAACGGGAGAAAACTGAACCATCATTTTGGGGGAGGAAATAAGAGGAATGATGATTCGATGTGGTTTTCTAAAGAAATATTCAATTTTCTTTCTTTTATTTTAGTTTTCTTTTGGAATGGACTGTCACTTTTTTTCTGAATAATTGATCAATAAATCATTTTTATTTTCAAATAATTTAAGATAAATTTGAAGATTAATCGAACACATTCCTCTCCAATTCGCTACCCATTAGAGTAGTTCTTGTTAGGACTCCACATACACGATTCTGCATATCCGTCACGTAAAGATGACGGAGACCGAAAGATTGGAAGAGAAGAAAAGCTCTCCTTAACGACCAGTGTGAGAGAACTGTCGGTTGGGAGAGATTTATATAAATTGTTAAATCGATGAAAGGCGAAGTGATATCGGTGTTGAATAAATAGTGGACTGAGTGACTCGTTTCTCTGTTATCGTCTTTCACTGGAAATTTATTATAAATTGTCGATAATTTCATTGCGAAGGAATCTTTGCTCTGTAATCTCTCTTGTACCAACTGAAAAAAGGAAATTTTAAAGAAATTAAATAATTTAATTTAAAATATAAAAAGATTTAAAACATCTTTCGGGCCAAGTAGACGACCAAGTTGTGATTTGAGAATATGATTGAATTTCTGGATATCTGATTGAAGTAGATTATTCTCATTAATTTCACTCGATTTATTATGCGATTCGATTTCATCTAAATAATCTTTGAATGATTTTTCAATATAATTCTTATCGTCTACCAATAAATGAAGTAATTCCAATCTTTGGAGAAAAAAACATGAAAAATTTCTATAATGAGAAAAAGAAAAAATAAAACCGACTAATATTTCCGATGAAATAATTTGATGCATTCGTCACAACAGGAAAGGCGCCATGAGTCGTACTATAAAGAATGACTTTTAATCGTTCGATAGATTCATATTGACGGATACAAATGACGTTCTGTATCATGAAATTTGAGACTGATAAAGAATCAGCATATTTCGAACTAATTCCAGTTTTTTCGCATCGAACCTTCTTGGAAATGAATGGTTCTGATGGCAGATATGGAATACATTTAATTTCCAGAATAGCATGATATAATGGATGTGTTATCTGATCACTGATCCATTTAGACACCATAATACTAATCATAATTGGTAAAAGGAATTTCACATCGTTCGTTAACTCGATAAGAATTATGGCAACTGCCATCGTTAAACGTGATACGCCTCCAAAAAACGATGCGGCACCAATGAGAGCTATGGCACCAGGATCCATCCATTCCCAATAAACATTATTCAAATCGACACTAAAAATATTGACCATTATCTCTCCTAAAATTCTTCCGTATAAACTCCCAATTATTCTATTGGAATTTAAATAATTTTGAATTGAAATAAATTTAATTTTTGAAAATGAAAAGAAAAGAACAAACAGCATAGGAACTACGATACCTGACGCGATATGAGAACCAGCGGCAAAACAACTTAATATAAAATAAACGACGAGAACGGGTATGAGAGCTGAAATTGGAAACATTCCCGATGTACCTCTTGATAAGAGTTTCGTTATAATATCATCTCCTCCACTCCACACCAAAGTGGCCACTTCATATAAAAGAAATTTATAAGAATAATTTGAAATGGAGAAAACAATTGAAGAAAAAGAACTTGGATTCATTTGATATATTGGACATGTATAATTGATGAGTTCAATACATTCGCCATCTAAACATTTATAATCATAACTTTGACATTTCCACAAAAGGGAGACACCAATAGAAAATGATATCCATAAGATGATGTTAATTATTCCTTCACTAATCGCTGCAACATTCCTTCGACTAGGTGACTTGATTGACATGAGAATATATTTCCTTCCACGTCGAATTTTCAAATTGAAAAATGTGAATATGGCTCCGAACGAACCTCCGAAAACCCCGAGAATAATAGCAGGTAAAATAGTTAGAAGATTAATGTCAACCGATCGATTTATCTTAAAATTAAAATAAATTAATCTTCAATTAAATTAATTATGATTAATATGAAACTTCGAATAAAATGTATCGATTAGTAATAAATCGTCCAAAACGGTTGACTGGTAAGAAATGTTCGAAAGATGATCGGAATAATCCGGTTGTCAAGGCGGCAATCATTGAACAGAAGAAAATTTGCCAAGATAATTTTTGATGCCAAAAAGACGCTACTTCCTCCATTGCGAAAAGGAGACCACCAACTGGAGCACCGAAAGCCGCAGCAACACCGGCAGCGGAACCAGCGGCTATAAAATTTTTCCTAAAATTTAAGTTTTGTTAAAAAAAATTTTGAAATTATTTTTAATTTTAACCGATCTTCTGTGTTACGGAACCGTTCGAAGAATCCTAAGGAAAATTGCATGGTCGATGAACGGAATTGACTAACACCCGCACCAATCATAGCTCTAACATCATAAAATGGATAACGAAAATTGGATAAATAAGAGGAACCCCATGTGGATCATTGGGCCTTCAGGTCCCACTGGTAAACCGCTACCAACGGCCAAAATGCATGAGAAGAATTTAGTGACTAAAGTTTTTACATTGAAAATATATCGAATAATTGTTCCATTAAGGAACGCGATAATCTCCGGCATACCACTACCACTTGCTGGTTTACAAACGAACTTTTAATTTGAAGATTTTTAATGTATTTTTTTTTTAAATTTCAAAATTTAAACGGTGACAAGAGAAGAAGATATGATAATTAAAGGTATTCCATGAGCGATGGCAACACCCCAAGCAGTGAGTGATTGAATTCCTCCAATCTCCAAGAAATGTTTTGTCCATTTCCATTTCACATCATTTAACGTCTCAATTCCTTCATGGAGTAGAAAGCCGATAAGACCGACAACTAGACCGATAAGGAACATGACAATCCATCTTTCCCAAACATTCCTCTTCTGGCATTGGAGCCAATTGCGTTGCACTAACGAATTGGTGGGAAGATAATCGAGACTTTCATAAGTGAACAATAATTTCCTTTCCTTTTCACTAAATTGATGGTTGTCATGATGACTTTGTATTTCGCGACCCTATTTAAATTGGATGAGAGTACAAGAAAATTATAGAAATAACTTTTTGGAAAAAAGGAAATGATGAAATATCATCAATATCGATTTCTTCTTCAATTAAATTATTCTCATCAGATAACAGGCCGAAAGCGTCAACATGAAGTTTCGTGTTCTTCAACGACGACTTATTCGAAGTTGACGATGTCATGTGATAAAGAGAATGAACTTTTCTTCCGTCCTTTTATCCTGTCATGTATGGTAAGTAAATAATGTAGAGAGTATATATGTATGAGGGAATTAATAACAAATTTATTTATGAACAACATCATAACTTCTATACTATCGAACTCAACTTAACTTGAACAAGTAAGCAAAATGAACATCACCATTCCATTGAGACACAATCAATGGGAGAAACGAGTGCACATATTTTGAATGGAATTTAAATTTTTATTTTTTTCAAAAAAATAATAATAAAATGAATGGATAATTGTTATTTATGTAACATGATAAATGGTATTAATATTTCAATTGCAATTAAAAATATGATCATTCTTTCCAACTTAACGTGATGTGCATCATTCAATTGTTGATGTAACATATTGAGCAGTTCAATAGAATGATCCAATTTCGAATTGACCACATATGTTCTCCGTCGTAAACGATAATGACGAGAGAATTGAAGATACACATCCTCCAAATATTCTCGATCCCAAATAAAATCAGGAATATCTAATAATTCCGATCGGAGATTAATCGCATTTTTCAAATGAAATAATCTTCCTAATGATCTTGATGTATTTCGACGATCTACCCCATGTTCAGTTCCTTGTCTCCAACTGACTGCTAATTTATCAAGTGAATTAATCTCCTTCTCTAATTGTCGTTCCCAAATGCCCAGTTTGACAGACGACGCCATCGAATGAGAAAAGGCATATTTGTATAAATGATATCGATTAGAATTCATCCGATCCATTTGAAAATGCAGAGTATCATCAGACAAATAACATTCTTCATTTCCATCATTTTTCGATGTGGTCCAATATGATAATTTGGAATGTTCAATTTCCTGTGCGACTAATCCTGATGAATATGTTCCTCGACAGAATTTCGATATATCTGTGATCAAAGTATATCGTTCCGGTGATGTGATATTCCAGAGAACGATACATCCGGAATTAAAAACGAAAATTTGTCTTTTGTCAATGTTGTGGGAGGTGTGTGATGGTGAATCATATTTCGGTATTAATGACACACAATCAACAACGTCGATTGGTAACGATTGGATGTGATAGACGGAATCGTTTTCATATCGTTCTTTCAACTCATCCAAATCCATTCGCTTCCCCACACATAATGCATGAATTGGATTATTTCCATAATTCCTCAAACTATTCACTCTTAATTGACGAGAGATTATTCCGAAAACAAATCTCATTTCAAGTCATTTCAATTGATGATAAGAAAAATAGGAAATTATCCTAATTCTTTTATATTTGAAAATGTTGAGAGGTTGTGGAGACTGAAATGTCACGAATGGTATTTCGTCTGTTATGATGATGTCTCTGTATTTGTTCAATGAGGAAAATGTGAATTTGGAAAATTTGAAAATGAATTTCTTATCTATCGACAAATGTTCGAATGGAGAAATGATTAAGATTAAATGAAGAGCTTTAACTCCACAAGAAACCAGATCGAGATCAATCTTTCTAATGATATTGTGAAATTGTGAGAGAAGATTTGTTCATTGCGAAAGACGATTAAAGAAATTTGTCTATTGACGAGAATTTTGAATTGAAGAAAAAGAATTTTTGTAAACTAAAAAAAAATTAAATAATTCAAAATTTTAAACGAGAACTGAAAAACAAATTGAAATAATATTTGGTGAATATTAAGAGGAGAATGAAATATTCACCAGAGGAAGTGTTCGATGAATTGTACGTGTTGTTAATGGCGAGTGAATTGGACAATACGTTCGATGAGATTCATACGGCGGTGCAGAATTTGCCAAATATTAAAAAGAAGAATTTGGATGATAAAGATGTATATCTCTTCTTCATTTCACTTTTATACGATGACAAGACGAAGAATGATGACGGAAGAATACACACATTAATAAAAAAGAAAATCGGTGCATTCCCTTTCGGGGTTATTACCAAGATCATGACCGATATCAATGTGTTGTTGACACATATAAAGAAAAGTGAAAATTTGAGGGAATTGGAAGAGAATTTGAATGATGTTCTCGATCTCTATCGCCATTTTATCGACGATGGAATTAATGAAAAACAACTAAATAATAAATATGTTAACAATTCAACAGCAACAACAACAACAACAACAACGACGACGATGAATGAAGAAGATGAAAAAAAAGAAAAAGATAATTTAACGATAGAAATCGTCGGTAATGATAATGGAATGAATGATATTGGAAAATATAATGGATATGAAAGTGATTTGGAAGTGGTGACGAATGATTTGTTGGAGATTGCACAAGAGAAATTTATACGAAGTCTCGATGAAGAACCTGATGATGGTTCTGGTTTAAATGAGAATGTGAGTAGAGAAAATATCAAAAAACTATCAAATAATTTGGGAATGTCTCAAAAAGAAGTGATGAAACATATGATCTATGAATTAGATAATAATTTTGATAAGGATTCAATGATGACGAAATTAATGGAATTTTATGGTTTTGATCATGTCGATTATTTCATGTCATTAATTGATGATGTGGATAAATCGATTTCCCATCTTAAAAAACTTTCTTCACCACCACCACCAGATCATAGCAAATCGAAAAAAAGACGAAATAAAAAGAAATGCATCGGATTTTCAGTTGCTGAATATGATGATTTTGATTATCGGAAAAAAAAAGAAGATCGCGTCATCAAGATCGATAATATGGAGGGAGATATGATGATTCGTGATTTACAAGAAAGAAAATTGAATGAGAAAACGATAAGTTATCCGTTTGTTTGGGATCGTTTCCGTCAAGAGAAATTTCAAGATGTAACAATAAATCGAAATAAATTGTCGTTGCCTAGCAACCATTTACGTTACGAACATCCTGAATATGAAGAGATCACATTACCATCAATTGGAGAGAATAAAGATAAAGCGATGAAAGATAAAGAATTGGATATTATTGTTGGATTGACGGAAGGATGGAAAAAAACTGATGAAATTGAAGATGAACATGGGAAAAAATTATTTTCAGAAATAAAAAAATTAAATCGTATTCAAAGTGTTGTATTTGATGCGGCATTTAATTCCATCGAAAATTTATTAATTTGTGCACCGACTGGTGCAGGAAAGACCAATATTGCTATGTTGGCTATTGCCAATGAAGTTCGTCGTCAAGAATTCCCAGCACAATTCAAAATTGTTTATATCGCTCCTATGAAAGCTTTGGCTCGTGAGATGGTGGAGACATTTCGAAAACGGTTTTTTTATTTGGTACCAGAAACGATGAGTGATAAAGAAAGGAAACGTCGAGCGGAGAAATGGGTGAGAGAATGGACAGGAGATATTCAATTGACTCAAATGGAATTATTGGAATCGTGGGTACTTGTAACGACACCGGAAAAATGGGACGTTGTTACCAGAAAACCTGGATTACAATTAGAGATAAAATTGTTGATAATTGACGAAGTTCATTTGTTACATGAAGTTCGTGGTGCTGTTATTGAAGCGATTGTTGCTCGTACTTTGAGGACAGTGGAATCGAGACAGACACATATCCGTCTTGTCGGATTATCGGCGACATTACCAAATTATTTGGATGTAGCAGAATTCCTTCATGTGAATCCGATGAAAGGATTATTTTTCTTTGACGATCGTTTCCGTCCAGTACCTCTTTCTCAAACATTTATTGGAATTCGAACGAAAAATTTCCATTTAAAAGAAATGGAAATGGTCCGTCAATGTTATGAGAAAGCGTTGTATAATATGCGACAAGGACATCAAGTGATGATATTTGTCCATTCGAGAAATGCCACAGTGAAAACGATCGAGAAATTAATTGAATTAATTCAAATAGATTCAAATATGGAATTATTTAAATATGAAAATGTCACTCATGTTGGATATCGATCGGCACTAAAATATTTCGAAAATCATAATCGGAAATTGGGAGAATTATTTCAATATGGAATGGCTGTCCATCATGCAGGATTAGTAAGGAGTGATCGTACGGCAGTAGAAAATGCTTTCCGAAATGGATATATTCGTCTTCTCGCTTGTACAGCCACTTTGGCTTGGGGTGTTAATTTACCTGTTCATACGGTAATTATTAAAGGAACTGATGTTTATAATCAGGATAGTGGTCAATTTGAACAATTGAGTATTTTGGACGTTCTTCAAATTTTCGGACGTGCCGGTCGTCCTCAATATGACAGTGAAGGATATGGAATAATTATAACAGATTATTCAAATCTTTATAATTATATTCGATTATTATTGAGACAAAATCCTATCGAATCCAAATTACTCTCAACATTAGTCGATAAATTGAATGGAGAAATTAGTTTGGGAACAGTTTCATCTGTCACCGAAGCTGTTCATTGGCTCTCTTACACTTATCTTCAAGTTCGAATGAGAAAGAATCCCATGTTATATGGTATGACATTAGCTGATATTAAATTCGATCCTGATTTATCAAAACTTAAAGAACGAATGATAATTAAAGCGGCAGTTGATTTGGATAAAAGTCAAATGATTCGATTCGATCAAAAATCTCAATATCTATCATCCACCGCCGTCGGAAGAACCGCAGCTTTATATTACATTTCTTATGAAACTATTTGTACATTTAATGATTTGATGAAAGATGATGATTTGTTGAGTTGTGAGAAAATGTTAGGCTTATTATCGGCATCACATGAATTCAAACAATTACGTCAACGAGAAGATGAAGGTGATGAAATTGAACAATTGAGAGACGAATGTTGTGAACATGAAGTGGAACATTTTTTCGCCGGTTCTGATGATGGTAGAAAAGTGAATACATTAATTCAATTAATCATCGGACGTGGCGAAAGTTATATTCGTTCATTCTCTCTCATTAGTGATTGTTCATATATCAAACCGAATTTGGGTCGAATCGCTCGTGCTTATTTTGAAATGGCACTCAGTAAAAATTGGCCACAATTCGCCGCCGTCACTCTGAACATGTGTAAATTGATAGAGAAACGTTTATGGAATCATGAACATCCATTACGACAATTTATGCCGAGAGATATTTCGTTTGAAATTTGTAAAAAATTAGAAAATAAAAAAATGACATTAGATCGAATTAGCGATATGGAGAAAACGGAAATTTCAGCGATGCTCGATCGACCACATATTGGAGCGACAGTGAAATTATTAGGTCGATATATTCCCTCGTTGAAATTGGAGACGAAAATTCAACCGGTCACACCATCGATTCTTCGAATTACTATCAATTTTTTTGGTGATTTCGAATGGAATGATCGATTCCATGGGAAATCTCAAGGATTCTGGTTTTGGATTGAAGATTTCCAGACGACTTGTATTTATCATCATGAACATTTCTCCATCACACGCGAACAAGTGAAGAGGAATGAGGAACTTCAATTAATTTTTACAATTCCCTTACGAATGGGCCCCAAGAGGGATGGAACACATTATTGTGTGCGTTGTATGAGTGACAATTGGGTGGGTCGTGATGTTGTTCATTCGATCGATTTCCATTTATTGAAATTACCAAATGAAGTTAATTGTCATACGGAATTATTGTTACTTCAATGTTTACCGAAACAAGTTCTCAATTTACCGAAAGCGATTGAAGAAATGTATTCGTTCGATTTCTTCAATCCAATTCAAACACAAATATTTCACACTCTTTATCACACCAATTATAATGCACTTGTCGGTGCACCAACTGGATCAGGTAAAACGGTAGCGGCGGAATTAGCCATTTTCCACGCCATTTATCATCAACCTGATAAGAATAAACGGATTGTATATATCGCCCCATTGAAAGCGTTAGCGAGAGAACGTTATTTGGATTGGAAGAAACGACTACCGAAAAATATCGGCGTCGTCGAAATGACCGGTGATAGCACACCCGATATGGATTTGGTTCGACGATCGAGAATTATTGTAACGACTCCAGAGAAATGGGACGCCGTTTCACGTTCATGGCAACAACGTTCCTTCGTTCAATCAGTCATTCTTTTAGTGATTGACGAAATTCATATTTTAGGGGAAGATCGTGGACCGGTTTTGGAAGTGATTGTTAGTCGAACGAATTTCATATCTCAACAAACCGGTAAAAAGATTCGTGTGGTGGGATTATCAACAGCTTTAGCTAATCCTCACGATCTCGCTAATTGGTTAGGAATTACTGATGGTAAACCAGGTCTCTATAATTTCCGTCCTGCCGTTCGTCCAATTCCGTTACAAATCCATATTGAAGGTTTTTCCGGGAAGAATTATTGTCCTCGAATGGCATCGATGAATCGTCCTTGTTTTAAAAACATTCAAATTCATGGCCCAAATGAACCGGTTTTAATTTTCGTCTCGTCTCGTCGTCAAACGAGAATTACAGCGATGGATTTGATGACACAAAAAGCGGCACTCACATCAGATAGTGGGACATCATCTTGGATGAAAATGTGCAAAGAGGAATTGGATGAAATTTTGTCGTTAATTCATGATTCCACTTTACAGACAATTATTCGATTTGGAGTGGGAATTCATCATGCCGGTTTGGTATCATCAGATCGAGATATCGTTCAACGATTATTTGTTGAACAGAAAATTCAAATACTCGTGGCGACATCCACACTTGCTTGGGGAGTTAATTATCCAGCACATCTCGTCATTGTAAAAGGTACAGAATATTATGATGGAAAAAGTCATCGATATGTTGATTTCCCAATAACCGACGTTCTTCAAATGATCGGTCGTGCTGGTCGTCCTCAATTCACTGATCGTGAAGGAATCGCTGTTGTCATGGTACATGATATAAAGAAACAATTTTATCAGAAATTCCTCCACGAACCATTTCCAATTGAATCGTCATTATTGGAAGTGTTGCCGGATCATTTGAATGCAGAAATCGCCGCTCAAACCATCACGAGTAAACAATCAGCATTAAAATATTTGACTTGGACTTATTTTTATCGTCGTCTCATAAATAATCCGTTATATTATGAATTATGTTTAGAAGATGAAACAATCGATGAATATTTAACAAGACTTATAAATGATTCTTGTGAGAAATTGAAGGAAAGTGAATGTATTGAAATTGAAGAATCGAAAGAGAATGAAAATAATGAAATTATCGATTATTTATATCCAACATCTTCTGGTCATATCGCTTCATATTATTATTTGAAACATATCACACTTCGAATATTTAAATCGAGAATTAATTCCCAAATGACATATCGACATCTTCTCGAATTATTATGTGACGCAACAGAATTCAATGAATTACCCGTTCGTCATAATGAAGATACTTTAAATCAGGAATTAGCTCGAGAACTTCCTTATGAAATTAATCCGTTGAAATATGATAATTCAAATACGAAAGCATTCATTCTATTACAAGCTCATCTCTCACATTCCGAAATGCCATCATCCGATTATAAAACGGATTTGAAAACGGTTCTCGATAACGCACTTCGTGTGGCACAAGGACTTTTGGATTTGGTGGTATTGGAAGGATGGTTAGATGTGGCAATTAATTGTATTTATATTCAACAAACATTAATACAAGCAAGTTGGTTGAATACTTCCGATTTATTGACGATGCCTCATATCGAAACTCAACATTTACATACTCTCCTAAAAAATAACATCAATTCATTACCAGCCCTCAAATTATTCTTGGAAGGAAATAAATCATCAAAATTCAATTTATCTTACATCTTCCCATCATTCTCCAAACGTGAAGTGAGAGAGGTTAAATTTTTAATTTTCATATTTCTATTTTCAAATTTTATATTTTCAAATTTTTTTATTTTCATATTTTTATTTGAAAATTTTTAATTTTCATATTTTAATTTTCATATTTTTAATCTTCAAATTTTTCTTCAAATTTTTTAATTTTCAAATTTTTTTTTTTTAATTTTCATATTTTAATTTTCAAATTTTTTAATTTTCATATTTTTAATTTTCAAATTTTATATTTTCAAATTTTTTTATTTTTAATTTTTAAATTTTCATATTTTTATTTTTAAATTTTATATTTTCAAATTTTTTAATTTTCATATTTTCCGTTTTCAGATCGAAGAAGCTGTTAAACAATTGCCCAACATCGTACAATTCTCTTTCACTCTCAAATATCAGAGAAAGACAATTAATTTCCGTCCCGACACACATTCCAATCGATATTTTTGTCAATTCTCTTATGATGAATCAGATGAAGATCTATTGCTCAATATCACAGTCAGTCAATTCAAAACACATTCTTTCCCTCATAAAATTTACGCGCCCCATTTCCCCAAATCTCAAGTCGATTCCTCAATTACCATCATTTCTCGAAAGAACGAATTGTTGACACTGAAAAGAAGTTTATTCATTTTATACATTACATCAAATTTCTTTATTCGATTCAGGTAAAGATTTAACGAAAATAAAAAGAATGAATCTTTCGTTTCCATTCGACGGTTATGGTGAGTATGGCTTGACCATATTCTCGTCAACATATATCGGGTTCGATCACGAATATGAATTGATCATTGAACGAGCGTAAAATATTCATCGGATACCTAAAGCGTCAGGCATACGTTCAACTGTATATCTGAGAATAGTAAAAATAAAATCGTTAAATTTCATCATTTTGTTTTTCGGATGCAAAGAATTTATAGTTTTGGAAATAAATTTTATCAAATTCTAACTTGCGACTCTTCACCGACATGATCGGTATACCAGGTACTTTTCTGATTCTCCTCTGCAATTCCTTATCACAAGTAGCAACGATATAACATTTGAACTAAAAAAAAAATTTCAAAAAATATTTATGAAAAATTTTTAGATTTTGATGAAAATTGTAAACTTCATTAATTCGTTGTACTATACAATCATCGGCATATGTTCCTTTATGGGAGCATGGTAATCTCTTAAATTTATCATCTTTTATTATTCTTAAGGAATTTGAGGTATTTAATAATAAAATAATGAACGCAAAATGAACTTGAGAGCGACACGATATCTTTGTCCTAATTTCTCCAATTCTGCAATTGTACAATCTGTAACATAGGGAATACCTGACGAGAGAAATTCAATTATATTTTGAGGAAAAACTAAATAACATTTGGCATAGATACAATCCATCATGGTTGAATAAATATCCAGTTTATTTTTTATGGAAATATTTATGAAATTTGTATCGACAATGACATGATAGGGCGGACCCAATTGAGTGTTGTAATTGAAGAATAAAGCATTACCCTTTTCTTCTCTAAATAAAATGTGATAATAAATTCAATAAATTCATGAAAATCATCAACATGACAATCTTCTTTATTTCATCGGATTTTTCTCCTAATTTTTTGTTTTTCTTATTGTTGACGGATTCTACTCGTTTATCTTTCGAACTGGAATTAATGTGAAATAAAGAGAAGAATTGATGGAAAATAAACATTCTGGAATCACTCATTTTGATCATGCGCTTGACAGTCGCAAACTTTTTTGTTTGTTTCTTTTTCGTCATTTTTAATGGGAGAAAAACGTGAATTTAATTATTCGATTAATTTCTCATTAAAAGAGCTGTCAATTCGAAAGAATTGTTTTTTGAATAGTTTTCAATTGATTAAGATGAAATAGAATAACTTTCCGATTTGTCCGATAACAGTCATTAACCATCTATAAATTCGTTAAAAGGCAGAATATTCCGTCCTTCACCAGACGCACATTATAATAATCCGAAAACAGATAAATATTTTTCCATTAATTCGATTATATATAAGGGAATTATGGCAAGTTCTGATACAACATTAATATCAGAATTCATCTATTATTCAAGAAACTATTTTTATGGGAATGCTTTAGCTACAGCCATCGATTCTCAACGTCGCTATGGCAACGACTCGACAGCGAAGTTATTTCGTGGTTTAGCACACGTTGGAATTGATAAGAAACATGAGGCATTGAAAGAATTGTCATCATTAGCATCGGCAAATATAGAAGTGAGTCTCGGCGCTAATTTAGGGATGTTGATTGCACAGAAACAATTCGGATCAGCAGGAGATCGTGATGAGATAGGACGATTAGAACAACAAATCAGTGAGATAAAACGAACGACTGAAGAGAATGCATTATTTTTTGGGGGCTTAGCACTTTATATATTAAAGGAGGAGAAAGAAGCGAAACCTTATTTGGAAAGAGCAGCTAAATCGAATAATCATTTCGAAGCGTTATCATTATTAGGATGGGTAGAATTGAAATTAACGAATGATATTGAAAGAGCGGCACGTTGTTTCGAAGAAGCGTTGAAATTAAATGGATCTTATATCGACGCATTGTTTGGTCATGCAACATGTCTCCAAGCACAGAGTAGAAGTTCTGATGCTCAAGAAGCTGTCGATAGAGTTCTGGTGAAGAATAAAGACTTCTTACCAGCTGTTATAGAAAAGATGAAATTGAAATTAGCTGATAAGGATTGGGAGCAAATGATCGAAGTTGCTAATCGATGTTTAGATATTGATGATGATTGTATCGAAGCTATGAGATATAAAGTCCTCTACTCAATTTGTAAGGAGAGTAGTCTCAGTTTGGCTGCACAACACTTGGGGAAAACGTGCGACATCATCAATAAACGAGAAGGGACCAATTTCTGGCTTTATTTGGACACGGCTCGATTATTTAGCCGAATTTGCGGTCGAAATTCAAATATACTTGAGAAATGTGAAGGAATGTTAGTGAGTGCGGGTAGATTAAGACCGAAATCGATCGACGTTTTCCTCGAACGTGGACGTATTTGTTTAATGAAAGACAAATCGGATTATTCGAAATCTCACGATAATATTAATGACGCATTGAGTTTATTTGAAAGTGGGAAAGAAATCGATTCATCAGATGTCGATATTATTATCGGAATTCTCAAATGTCACGTTCTCAAAGAGAATTACGATCAGGCCGAATCACAATTGAATTTTCTCAAAGTTTCCACTTCCGGAACGACAGCCGCACAAATCTCATTTTTACGTGCACAAATTGCCAAAGGCAAATTGCAAAAAAACACGACTAATAACAACAATTTGACAACGGAGAAAGTTGTACGTCATTACGAGGAGACGTTACAAGAACATTTTGCGTCGGTCAAGAAAATATTGTTTGGGAAAGAATTCATTCAAGAATTGAATGCTGATTTTGTGATGGAAGTTATCGGACAAATTTTGGAGTTTGCACCACCAAGACCGGTCGAACAAGGTCAACGACCATCAGCCTTACTTCAAAAATGTGTGACTTCTTTAGAACAATTAATTCAAGTTTTACCTGGTTATCAAGATGCTTTGTTTATGGTGAGTCAAGTGAGATTTTTATCTGGTGATCGTGAAGGTGCAAAACTTCTTTTAGCTCAAACATTAGAACGAGAAAATGGTTTTGTTCCTGCTCATGTTCTATTAGCTCAAATTCATTTGGCTTCCGATGATTATGCCAAAGTCGAACAATCGTTACAAGACGCGCTAAGTAGTAATTTCCATTTGAAATCACATCCCTTATTTATGTTAATTCGAACGAGAGTATTTAAAGAACAAAACCGTTTGACTGACGCTGGACAATTAATTGAACAAGCGTTGAGTTCTGCTGAAGTGAAAAAGAATGGTACGTCGGTTATAGGTGGACTTCCACTTCGTGAACAAGACAAAGCAGATTTATATTTAGAATTGGTCGATATTCGATTATTACAAAAAGATTTCATAAATGCCGAAGAAGCGGTTAATCATGCCGTTCAACGGTTTAAAGGGACAGGTGAAGAAGCCCGAATTTTGATAAAGAACGTTGATTTAACATTATCAAGAGGTAATACTGATGTAGCTATCAATATGTTGAAGAGAATTCAATCTAATCAAACTTATTACGTAGACGCTCGAGAACGTTTAGCACGAATATATTTGGAAAAGAAGAATGACAAAAATGCTTATATTAACACGTATTTGGAATTGGATGAACAATCATCAGAACCGTATACGAAGATATTATGTGGTGATGCTTATATGAAAATTGTACAACCAGGAAAAGCGATAAAAATGTATGAAACGGCGTTGAAAAAGAATCCACGAGATTCATTATTAGCGAAAAAAATTGGCGGGGCTTTAGTCAAAGCTCATAATTATGGGAAAGCAATTTCATATTATGAAGTTGCAATTAAAATCGGACATATGGATGAATTGAGATATGATTTAGCAAATCTCTTCTTCAAATTAGATCAATTACGTGAAGCAGATAAAGTCATCAATACAGCACTGGAACATGACGATCCAAATATAACGAATTTGATATGTCAAACGAAATGTCTAAAATTATCATCGGAAATTATTGGTCAGAAAGGAAACATCGAGAAGCAATTGATGTATATGGAAAAGGCGTTACAACGTCAAGATCGAGTGATAAAGAAAGCACAAATGATGTCGTCCGATCAATTACCGTTATATAATCAGATGGCTGCTGATTTGTGTAAAGATATCGGAATTCTTTTTGAACGTGTCAGAAATTTCGATAGTGCTATAAAAATGTATAAAGAAGCGATTGTTTATTCTGATATGGATTCACAAGCACACCTATTATTGGCTAAGGCTTATCTAGCTCAGAATAATCTCGATCGTTGTCGTCAAGTTGTTTATACGTTATTGAAACGTGACGAATCGAATGTAGAAGCGAAAATGTTGAATGCGAACGTGCAATTTCGGAAAGGAGAAGCTGATGCTGCTCTGACTGATTTTCAAAAAATTTTAGAGAAAAAATCTGATAATTATATCGCACTTCAAACATTAGTCGTACTAATGTATCATGCTGGACGAATTGAAGACGTCAGTCAATTTATTGCAACAACAGAGAAAATGAATCCGCGTTGTCGAGATGATGCCGGTTTTAATTATGCTCATGGACTTTATCATAAATTGGGATGTAATCCAACTGAGGCTCTTATCAATTTCAATCATTGTCGTCAAGATAAAGAATATATTCGACAGGCAGTTGTCCAAATGGCTCAAATTTGTTTGAATCGAGATAATGAGATTCATGCCAGTCCTGCAGACGAGGAACGATTTACATCGAAAGGAAAATTCGATTCAAATTTATTGGCACAAGAAACAGCGGCTAATCTTTTGGCATCTATCGATGATAAAGATAATGATATTCCATATCAAGTGACTCGTGCATATTGTCTGATGCATTTGAAGAAAGCAGACGATACGAAACAGGCACTTGTCAATCTCGAAGAATTGTTGGAGAAACATCCGAATAACGTATCGATTCAAGTGGCGAGATCGGAAGCATTACAACATCTCAACAAAAATCGAGAAGCTTTAGAAATTCTAGAGAATTTAGAACAAATTCAATGGAATCCAACCGATGCTGATGATATTGAAAAGGCTTGGTTGAAATTGGCATTCCAATATTTCTCCGATGGCGATATCGAACAATGTCGTAAACTATGTGAACGTGTTCTCGAATTTAATAAGTGTAACACGAAAGCATACGAATATCTTGGGCAGATGATGCAACAAAAGAAGAATTATATAGAAGCCGCTAAATATTATGAAATGGCTTGGAAATTTGGAAGGAAGAATCAACCACAAGTTGGCTACAGTTTGGCTCTAAATTATTTGCAGGCTGAGAGATATACCGATTGTATTGACACTTGCAATTATGTTAGTGAAAATCATAAAGATTTACGGAAGAAAATTCAAACTGAAATACTCACTAAAGCAAGAGAACGTCTTCGAACTTAAACTACTTTTGAAACTTGGAGACTATTCTTAAAATAATTTGAACATTCCATTGAATTAATTGAATATTCTTTTAAATAATTGAACATTTCATTGAATTAATGATTATTAAACCATTTGTTTTTCATTGACGCAGATATCTATTTAATTTTCTTTCAGATTCACTACCAAACATGTCGAAATTAGCTCCCGTATCGTTAGTATTATTATTTTTCGTTAATATGTGTGATGAAAAGATAAACTCAATCCTAATTTCCAATAGACATAAATATGAAAACTTGAAATTTTTTCGAATTGAATGACTCCTCAAAATTCATTTTTTCTCTTTTACTTTTGTTTTTGATTTGCTTCCTGTTCTCTTTAATTTAACCGTTCCGCAAATTATTCAATTATGGCGACTAAAAAACGTACAACAGGACCACCCCCACCGTTTTAATGATTCTAATCTTAATTCTAATTTAATTCTCTTTTAGGATTTTTTCGGATTGTAAACGACCCAGTTATTTAACGATCGATCAACAAAAAGAATTAGCAAGAATCGCTTCACATCTAGTTCGTGAAGGTCATGGCATTTTTGCTTGTGATGAATCGACGGGAACATGTGAAAAACGATTGAAACCGATTGGAATGGAAAATACTGAAGAGAATCGACGTCAATTCCGTATGATGTTATTCAGTGCCAATATTGCTGATTATGTGAGTGGAGTAATATTATATGACGAAACATTCCGACAAAAAGCTGATGACGGCACACAAATTCCACAATACTTGAAAAATAAAGGTATTCTCGCTGGTATCAAAGTGGACAAAGGAATGGTACAATTGTTAGGAACGGACGAAGAAACGACCACCCAAGGTCTCGATGATTTAGGCAAACGATGTGCAGAATATAAAGCAGGCGGTTGTGATTTTGCAAAATGGCGATCTGTGATCAGAATTGGGACAAAGAAAAATTCGTATTTATCCATGATGGAAAATGCAACGGTTTTAGCACGATACGCTTCCATTTGCCAGATGAACGGATTAGTGCCGATAGTAGAACCGGAGGTCTTAACCGATGGAAGTCATGATTTGGAAACATGTCAACGAGTTACTGAAGATACTTTGGCGTTCGTTTACAAAGCTTTGGCTGATCATAATGTTTTCTTGGAGGGTACTTTATTGAAACCAAATATGTGCACACCTGGTGCATCTTATTCGAAAACGGTGACACCTCCACAAGCTGCATTGGCGACTGTCACCGCTTTAATGAGACATGTACCACCAGCTGTACCTGGAGTAGTTTTCTTGTCTGGTGGCCAATCGGAAGAGAATGCGAGCGTAATGTTAAATGAAATTAATCGAGTACCAGCTAGACGGCCATGGGCATTGACATTCTCCTTTGCTCGCGCATTACAGGGAAGTGCAACATCAGCTTGGGGTGGAAAAGCAGAAAATGTGGCGAAGGCTCATGTCGAATTGGAGAAACGAGCTAAAGCTAACAGCGAAGCATCTATGGGAAAATATGCTGGTGGAATTGGTGGCAGTGCAGCAACCGAATCGCAATACGTAGCAAATCATGTATATTAATTTCGTTTACGTCTACGGTATATGATGATCGAATTAATAATTCTAGAAACTTTATATTTTTTAGTTTAATCTTCCCATCCCATTAAATAGTTTGCAGAAATTTTTCTATCTCGTCCCAAAATAAATGTTGAGTACTGCTTTTTCATTTAAATCAGACATTAGAAATTTCAAATAAATTTATTCTTCGTCGTCAAACATTGAACAACAACAATTATCAAACATCAATCCGAATTGATGTTCCATCAAATTATTTATCGTCGCTAAGTGGAAATTAGTGATGGTGAAGAAAATTTGTTGTTTGTTGAATTTTTTCCGAAAAAAAATGGTAATAAAGTTAAGGGAAAAAATTTGATTATTTGAATAATTTGGCTTGGGTAAAATTTCATGTGGGAAAATGGCGAAAAGACAAGAAGATGTTCGAATTGTTGTTCCGGGTAATATGATTACAGCGGACACTCAATATCTCAGGTAATTTAATTTAATTCTCCGCAGTTTAATTTTTGTTAATTCAAATTATCAGTGGACATGGAACGTATTTTGATGATAAGAAATGTATGTTCGCATCGTTGGCAGGAACGGTGCAACGTGTAAATAAACTGATTTATGTGAAACCGTTAAAGACGAGGTTTTTCCGGTTTTTCGAAAATTTCTTGTCATCAAGTTTTTTTCGAAGATATTTTGCTGAAGTTGGAGATGTTGTTATTGGACGTGTCATTTCGATTGACATGCATCGATGGAAAGTCAATATTAATGCTCGTCAATCAGCTTATCTGACAATTACGGCGATGAATTTACCTGGTGGCGAACAAGTTTAAATTATTTAAATAAATTATAATTTTTTCAACTTTTCAGAGAATTCGTCAAAAAGAAGATGAGTTAACAATGAGAAGTTATTTGAGAGATGACGATTTAATTTGTGTTCTATCTTCTTTCTCTCTTTCATCGATTAATCATTTTTGTCAATAGGCTGAAATAAAAACGGTGAATACTCATGGAAATATAAATATTCATACGAGAAATGCCAAATGTGGGAAAGTTCTAATTTTTCTCCTTTTTGCTAATTCGTAAAATCATTTAAAAAAAAGTTAGGACAAGGAATTCTTATACAAATCTCACCATCTTTAATTCAACGACGGAAACAACATGTCCATTCATTGCCGATGGGCCTCTCTCTAATTATCGGTTAGTTGTTTATGATCCAAGTTTGACGACGAAGATTTTTTTAGGGCTTAATGGATGGATATGGATCTACTCCACAAAACATACAGCCATGGAATGTAAAGGATTCGCTCAGAATTGTGAAGTTTTTTAAATTTTTTTTTATTATATTTCGATTATTTAAATTTAAATGTTAATTTCAATTTATTTCAGCCTATCGATTTGGAAACTCGTCAGAAATTAGCAAGATTAGCGAATTGTATTAAAACGATGGCTAATCATAATATCGGGATTTGTGTAACTTCAATTCTGGCGGCGTATGAAGTATCGAGAAACTTCCAAGTTCACTTTAGTATTTGAGAGGAATTGTATTTTATGTGTGGTGGAAGGTCATCGATTTATTGTTCGGTATGGGAGAAGGAGTCGGTGAAGGTGATGAAGGAAATGAACATAACTCGTTTGTGCAAATGATCCACATGAAAATGAGCGAGAATGATTGAATGACGGACGAGCCGTAAGTGTTTTCTCAGTCAACAAACAATCGATGAATTGTTGGGGAGAATGCAATTTCCTTTCTCTCGTTCGCATGAATCTTTCCAATCAGACATATCTGTTATCTCAATCGTTCACTAACAAACATCAGAATTATGAATTGCCGATATTTATTTTGTACTTACATGAATTGATATTGGTATGTTTGGGAAGGAGAAGATTCCTGTAAATTTTCCACTTCCATCATTGGAATGATTTTCTTTTTCTCATTAATTTTCCGAATAAAACTTATGGAATTTCTCAAAAATCTTCTCATCAGATGATGACGTGAATTGTTAAGAAAAAGTTGATTTATGACAATATTCTCCTTAATTAGTTGCATTAAGGAAATTTTATGGAAGTTATGTCACATTTAGATGAAGTGATGGAAGGAGGAGAGAATATTAATTCGAATGATTTGTAAATAGAAATTTGAATATATTGATAATGGTGAAAAGTATCTTTTGGTGTTTTACATGTTGACTGTCGGGTCACTTAAATCCATATGATACATGGAGAATGATTGATGGGAATGTGCATTGTAAGAATAATAAATTTTATTAAAATGAATCGTTGCAGCTGTTGAACGTCGTCGTTCGTCGTCATATAGGAGGACAAGCTAATCATATAATGAGAAAGAGAATTGTACTGTTTATTTATCAGTTGTTGGCAATCTTCTTCGACTTATGTACATGTGCACAAATATGAGCGCAAATTAACAATTCGTCTACATTGCTTGAAAGTGATGATATCTGAAGAATGATGTAAGCACTCCACATAACATAATATGGAATAATGTGCTGGAAGAATTATAAATAATTTTTAATTATTTCCCTCCATATTCAACTGCACGACTCCATAAGAAATCTCATATTATATAATTAATATGTTTTTTCTTCGTAATTAAATGATTTTCTTATGATATGTATATGTAGGGAATTATACATAGATATATATATATGTATATATATTCCTCCTCACCACCATCATCTTGATTATGATTATCATCATTATAATTATTATTTCATTATAATTATTATTTATTTATATATATATATATATATATCCGCCTATATGGAATTGGAGTGACTCTTATAATATTCAGAGGCGGAGAACAATCAGTTCTTCATCTTCAATTTTCCTTCTTTTTCCTTTAAGCAAAACCAATTGACAGAAGTCTTTAGCATGTCCCTACAATTGTATTCGCCATTTCTCCCCCTCAATCTGCCACTCCATCAACATACACTCCACCCGAGAAAAGCAATGTGCACGAGTTGACATTGAACGAGCAAATCGGAAAGAGTTGGAGTGAAACGTCGCTGATTTAAAATGGTATGAAATAATTCGAATTCCCTTTGATGATATATTTAGTTGATATGTTATCTAATTAAGAGAGACAGATAGATTCGTATTATATACAATTATGTTAATGATGGTAGGTGATCGAATTTGCATATTTTTGATTTATAATTCCTCCGCCAACATTTCTCTCACATATATGATTGTGAGGTCTTTCTTCCTCTCCCCCATTATTCGCTTAAGCTGCCAACTGACTAAGAAACGGCTTCGACGAACTGTGAGTCGTTAAAAAATGAAAATATTTCACTTAACTAATTTGATATTACCCTGTTTCTTTCTTCTTCTGATGGCGGAATAACATTCATCCGTTTGTGCAATTCTTATGAAAAGTATGTACAGCTGGGACAGGCCAAAGGAAAATGTTTATTCAATATCGTTTCCGTCTATGAAGATGAGAATAATGAGAAGGAATGAATGTTAGATGGGATCATTCATTTACGTTAGTCATTCCGAACTGTCATTCTCCTCCGAATTAGTTTCCCATTCACAATTCATTAATATTATCTAATACTACTACAATTCCAACTATTCAGTTTTGATGCTTAGCTTCTGATAACAATTGCTCGCATATGTCTCCCATCCATCCCATTTCCAACCGATTTTATCCTTATTAGCTTTTCAACATTCTCTCTTTTCGTGATGACATTTCGGACTGAAAGAAAATAATAAATCTCTATCGAGAAGGTCCATAAGACGCACACACATAAAACACAAAGACAATTCCTCCTCAACATATTTATTTTTTTCACTTTCTCTCCTTTCGGATCCATCTCTAATCATTTCATCATCATCATACAATCGTCATCATATAAATCAAACTTTTTTATGTTCACTTATGAATAATATGTGCATAATATGTGTTAATGTATTATCTTATAAGATTATCCAATTCCCAATCATCAAATCATCATTTGTTTATTTCAGTTCCTCATTCTCCAATAACATCTTCACATGTCAATTTATTTAAATTTTTTCATCAACTCAACTTTTTTTAGGAAAATTTGTCTAACTATCTTCTATCGAACCAAAATATGGTTATTGTTACCTGATCATCATAATGTGATGACGGAAGGAGGTAATGACATTCCGTCGTTGTTATTCCCATTAGGAGATTTATTAAATATAATATCTTCCTGCAAATATTCTAATAGATTATACAAATTATCTGAATCAACAATATACGTCCCTCAATAAACCGAATGGCAAACTCATATTAGGATGGAGCGGAATCGAAGAATTCCGTTTCAAAACTGAAATAAGAGAAATGAGATTATTTGTTAAGCCATGAAATTTCTTATTCTTTCCTTCAAAAGAAACAACGGAGAGATTGTTACAACAACTACCATCATATCCGAGAATGTTATACCTCGAGTTCTATCATCATCATTAACGATTTCTTACAGTCATACAACACGTGTTATGTAACCTCTTCGTCTTCTTCTTCTTTATTCGTACCATTTTCTTTTACCCTCATTGTATTAGTCGATGGTAAATGTAGAAATAGGAGAAGGATTAGCGCTCGGCATATTTATATGTATATCGTAATTCTGTTATTCATAAATATTTGAAAAGAAGAATTCGACTTTAATACGCACAATAATTATATTCGATTATCCTTCACTCAAAACAGAATGAGCACAATTCTACTTTAATTCCTCTCTCACAAACAAAATTACACTGCCGACTTGAGAGTTCTTTATCTTGACCTTTTATATCAACAATTCTCGGAATGATGCCAAATAAAAGAAAATTAAATGCTTTCTTTCCATTTCTAATCGACCGTCTTCTAAGGATATATAAACATCTGTCTTCGAAGGTAAAATTCATCAGAATTGTAGACCCATCTTTACCAATTACTCGATAGTTTCCCCACAAATATTTTCCCTACAACTCCTACCAGGTCTGTTATAGTAGATTAATTTCAAATTGGTGTCATATTGACACATTAATTGAAGCCGTCAAATTCCATAAAATTGACGAAAATCCATAGAAATTCATCAGAACGGAAACGAATTTCTTTCCATTCGATTAATTGGAATTGATTCATAAATTTTATGTTGTCTGATTTTTATGTCCTGGGGAAATGGAATGGAGAGAACTGTCGATAATTAACTTCATTTAATTTCATTAATCCGATATATCCATTCGGATGAAAATCAAAAATTTATCATTTTTTTATATGTACAATAATATTTGATTCATCTACACAACTCAATAATAATGTTTATTTTTTCGAATTTATTTTTGATCTTTTTCAAAATATTTTCTTCGAAATATTCATGTGCAATGATTTCGGCAAGTATTGTCTGAAGATAATAGAAGTAGCTAACACTGGATGTTATTCCAGTTCTCTAAATAATTTTGGAAGAAAAACAAAGGCAAACGGAGAGATTATATCGGCGAATTGTTATGTTAATGTGATGATCCACCAATAGACAGATTTAGTAAACATTTTGAGGAGAATTTTGGTAGTTAGAAAAGCATTAGCTACATACGAATGCAAATTAATACTCACATTCCTCCGTTTATATAATCCTCTCTCATCTACGTGGTAACGATATATATATATATATATATCGCCAAACGACGTATGTAGACGAACAAAACAATTAACGAAATAGTTATCATATCAAACATTATTCTTACATATTAAAATTTCTTCCCCGTTATTTATTTCTGCTCACTCTTCCCAACTAATAATTCTCAATCGTCTGATTTCCGTTATCCGGAAACGATTCATTTCTTTCAAATAACAAAATCATTTCATATTTATAATTTCTTTATAAATTCAGATGCATTTCACTTTCCCATTAACCATATAAAAGTCAACGAAATGAACCTCATTAATCTGATGTTCCATTTACTCTGGTGTATCGCTAGAGTATTGGGCGAAAATCCAGCCACCAACGAACATACGCGACTCCTTTATGATAATTTATTAACAAACTACAATCGATTAATTCGTCCGGTTCTCAATACATCTGAAGTGCTCAAAGTCAGTCTCGGATTACGATTAACTCAAATTTTGGATGTTGTTAGTAAATTTAATTTTTTTAATTTAAAATTATTCGATATTTCCATTTTTAAAAAGGACGAAAGAAATCAGATTATGACGACGAACGTCTGGTTGCAACAGGTTACTCCATTTATCTAATAGTAGAGATTGGTGTAAATATTCGGATATTATTTCGCTCGAAATAAAAAAAATCATTTCACAAATAACCATTTGATTTCTCCCAATTCACATTCGATTACCACTGATATTTTTTGTAGAAATGGTTTGATTATAAATTACAATGGGATCCGGAAAAGTATGGTGGTGTTGATGCCCTATACGTTCCAAGCACTAAAATTTGGTTACCTGACATTGTTTTATATAACAAGTAAGATCAACAAATTTTTTTTTAAAAATCCTATAAAAATTAAAAATTTTTAAATTTTCTGTTTGTTCCCGTTTCCTGGTAATTGGTTCTCTTTTGTTCATTGCGACAGTGAAAATTGTTGAAAAACAAATTTTATAAGCTTCACTTTAAGTTTGTCTCTTGTGTTATCTTTAGAATTGGTATGATTACCGTTTACAATGGGATCCAGCGGAATACGGTGGAGTTGATAGTATCTACGTGCCATCGGCCAATATCTGGACGCCAGATGTTGTCTTATTTAATAAGTGAGTGTTTAGTGTTGTATTATTTCGATTTATGTTGTGAAAGACGATAAAAGTACCATCAAACTTATAAATTCAATTCAAATTCAACAAAACGAAATGACGAAAAAAATTTTGTGTAAAAAACTAAGAAAATTTTTAAAATTCTCTAAAACCTCTTTTTCCATTTTCTAGTGCCGACGGTAATTATGAAGTGACGTTAATGACGAAAGCAACATTGAAACCGAATGGTGAAGTGATATGGGAACCGCCTGCCATTTACAAAAGTTCCTGTACGATCAACGTGGAATTTTTTCCTTTCGATTCTCAGAAATGTACCATGAAATTCGGTTCTTGGACATACGACGGTAGTGAAGTTGATTTGGTTCATACGAACAGTTCAAAGGACGAAGTGGAAGTTGGAATGGATTTAACGGATTTCTACCGTTCAGTCGAATGGGATATCATGGCAGCACCAGCGAAACGGAATGTCAAACGGTATCCATGTTGTACTCAAATTTTTCCCGATATTACTTTCAAAATCAGTTTAAGACGGAAAACTTTATTTTATACAGTCAATCTCATCATTCCGTGTGTGGGTATATCATTTTTGACGGTTCTCACTTTTTATCTTCCATCGGATTCTGGTGAGAAAGTCGCACTCTGCATATCCATCCTCCTCTCGATAACTGTGTTCTTTTTATTGTTAGTGGAACTAATTCCACCAACATCCTTAGTGGTTCCATTGATTGGGAAATATTTATTGTTTACAATGATACTTATCACATTAAGTGTGGTGGTAACGGTGATTGTGTTGAATGTTCATTTCCGTTCACCAGCTACACATTACATGTCTCCATGGATACGAACGGTATTTTTACACATCCTTCCAAAACTCTTATTAATGAGACGTCCTCAACAATTTACGACGGATGATTATTTTGATGATAATGATAATATGACGGGTGATGAAACGGCGATTGATCAAAATGATCAACGATATCGAAAAAGCGAATTATTTCCTCTCGAACCTCATGAACGAATGCTTAAGAGTAAAAGGAAATTGAAGAAATCGATAGTTTCAAATGACGCCATTGAACTATTACCTCATTTTAATGATGATGGCGATAACAATCAAATTGATAATTCACAATCGATCATCCGATATGAGAAGAAGAATCGTCGTAAAGGAAAGAAGAATAAAAAATTGAAAGATTCAAATTTATATATTGTGGAAAATAGTAACAATAACATTCCAAAAAAATTGAAATGCAGAACAAATCAAATGGAGAAAGGTCGTTGTCAAAAACATGGTCAAATGCATCAGTTGCAAAGTTCAAATGTTTTCCGCTCACGTAGTAGTCATCAATTACAACATTCGGATGATGAAATGCCAAAAGTTCTACCTCGACGCAACATTTCGGAGAGAAGTGGGAAACGTGCGCAGAAATCGAGCAGAAATGTCCAATCGCAAATTTCGAAGAGAAAGAATTATGCAGATTCGAAGGAACTTATTCAACTTTCTCGTACGATGGATGATCGTCTTACATCACATTTCTATATTTCCGATCATGCCGATCAGAAACGTACCAACAAACGAAAGAAGAAGAAACAGAAGAACAGTGGAATGAACAATGATAAATATCAAGCGATATCGAAAGATTGGAAATCGTTCGATGAGAATCATTTCGTTGAGAATCTTCAAAACATTCAATCGTCAGATACGGATGAAAGTGACAACGTTATTTCTCCAGTAATCTTGAAAGCGTATTATGGAGTGAAATATATCGCGAGACATTTGAAAGCTGATGATGCGGAAAGGAAAGTTAAATTAAATTAAATTTTTAATAAATTAATTAATTTTTAAAAAAATTTTCTCGTTCGATATAGATAAAAGAAGAATGGAAATATGTGGCGTTGGTATTGGATAGGTTATTTCTCTGGATTTTTACGACGGCATGTTTCGTCGGCATGTGTGGAATAATCTTACAAGCGCCGTCGTTATACGATTCGACGGAACCGATCGATTCGAAGTATTCGACCCGATACAAAGATTGAAGTGAAAGGAAATACAAAATTTTGACATTCATCTTCTCTTCGAACAATAGTCTAGAAAATGGTGAAGGTCTTCACAAATTCATGAGAATTAAATTTCCTTTTAAAAGAATTTCTTTCATTTCCTTTTCATTTATTTGTTCACTATTCCTGTTTAAAATTTTCGAAGAAATTCTAAGAACTTTTCCTTCTTTTATCACTTACAAAATTATATATGATTAAAAAGAAACGAAATATTTGGAGGAGAAATAATGGAAATCATAAAAACTCAGAAGTGAATGAATTTCCTTCTTATTTGGTTAGGTAATTAGATGCGTCATCTCTCCTCCCAAATGACATGCACACTAAATAATTAATGGAATATTGTTCTCATTATTACGCTCGTCTGTTATCGTATCATTCTCCTCTATTCATTTTCTTATTGTTATTATCATATTCTCTTGTCGTCACAATTGGCGACAATGAATGCGCCGATAGTTGTTAGACGATGTCTCATTTGTTCGATATCAGATTGAATGATGAATATGTTAATGTGAGGAGGAATAATGAGAATTAGATGGATGTATTAGAAGGAAGTTTGTTTGAAAAAAACACATTGTGCATTAAAGATGCACTGAACTCATTATTGAACATCATTCGAATGAAAACTTATCTTAATTTGATTTATTGTTCCAGAAGACTTTCATTACCATCATACGTAATCAGTTGACAGAAGTTTTCTTTCGTCGGATTATGTCGAATTAATCAATCTCTTCTCTCCATGCGCATATTTCCATTTATTTCATCTAACTCATCAATATAACTCCCTAAATATTATTCGGATTTGTTATGGTTTAGTACTATTATTATTATCATTAGTTATGCTCAGAAATAACATATAATGATTATTTATTACACTCTCCTTCAATCTTCCATTCTTGTTCTTATAAATTCTACACCAAATGACAAAGCAAAGAAACTGTACGATGATTTATTGCGGCATTATAATCCTCTTGTTCGTCCAGTGTTCAATGTCAGTTCTCAGATGACTATTCATCTCGGACTACGTTTAACTCAAATACTAGACGTCGTTAGTTTCTTCCTTCCATTTATCATAATTCACCTTGTAAACACGGAAACTGAAAGGATGAAAGGAATCAAATTATGACGACTAATGTCTGGCTCAAACAAGTTATTATCGCTATTACTCCTATTCCTAAAAAATTCATAAAATTAAATTTAAACAATTAATAATTATTATTAACCTTTAAGAAATTAGTCCTATTTATCAGTTTTCATAATTTTCATGATATTATATTGTTTTTTTTAAAGAGTAAATTTATTTTCTCTAATTTTTCTGCCATTAATCATTCAAATAATTACTTATTTTTGGTTGATGATGCGTTATCGTTGACATTATATTTCAACGTTAAATGTTCCTGATGTACTCAAGGATTATTATTGGAACAGGTAGGAGTCTTATTTTTATAATTCTTTTATGATTTATTTCGCTGAATTCGATTTAAATATAAAAATTTTAAATTCTTCCCATATTTAGAAATGGTTAGACAGGAAACTCCGATGGAATCCAAGTGAACATGCTGGTATTGAAGTACTTAATATTCCTAGTACTAAGATTTGGTTGCCAGATATCGTTCTCTATAATAAGTAAGATTTTCTATCATATCGATTGTTCGTTTTCTTTTGATTATGTATTCTCATAAAACTTGTGTATAATTTGTGAAATGTGAAAATATTGTGATAATATTATGATAATATTGTGAAAATAATGTGAAAATATTCGTTTTGTGGTAGAGGTGGATAGATTATCGTTTAACGTGGGATCTTAGTGAATTTCATCAAGAATATATTGAAATTCCAATAAAATGTTTGTGGAGACCTGACATCGTTTTGTTCAATAAGTTCTTTCAATCAATTTATAACATTTAACATCATTCAATTTCTAGTGCCGAGGGAACATACGAAGTCACATTGATGACCATGGCCACCGTCCATTATAGTGGGGAAGTCATATGGGAACCACCAGCCATCTACCGGAGTTCGTGTCCAATTAACGTCGAATATTTCCCATTTGACACCCAAATATGTTCGATGAAATTCGGTTCTTGGACCTACAATGGAAATGAAGTTCCAAAATTTTTGTCATTCAAATTTATCAATCTTACTTTCAATAGGTCGATTTGTTACATATGAATAGTACGGACGATAATATGAAAATTGGAATCGATCTTATTGATTTCTATCGATCCGTCGAATGGGATATCATGGCTGTTCCCGCTTACAAGAACGCTAAACAATATCCGTGTTGTGTTGAATTCTATCCCGATATTACTTACAAAATCGTTTTGAGAAGGAAAACATTATTCTATACCGTTAACCTAATAATTCCATGTGTGGGAATATCGTTGTTAACGATTCTCACTTTTTATTTACCGTCTGATTCTGGTGAGAAAGTCTCACTGTGTATTTCCATATTATTATCGTTAACTGTCTTTTTTTTGTTATTGGCCGAATTGATACCGCCAACTTCATTAGTCGTTCCATTAATTGGAAAATATTTAAGCTTTACAATGATTCTCGTTACTCTCAGTGTGGTAATTACAGTTTTCATTTTAAATATTCGACATCGAACATCTGCCACACATTCCATGCCACAATGGATGAGAACAGTTTTTTTCAATATTATGCCTCGAATGTTATTCCTCCATCCACCAATTATGACTGACGATGATCAAGAAGCGATCGATGACAGATCTAACAATTCTTCATTCAGATCAAAAGATTGCTTTTCTACCCCAGCAAAAACGATTGAAGAAACGACGAGATGTTTAGACATCATTATCAATTCATTTAGTTCATCTCAAAATAAAAGAAATAAATATAAATCAAGTAAAAGAAGGAAATCTCGGAAAAATTCTCATTTAATCCATCCATCAATTATCGAAGCATTTTATAATACGAAATTTATCGCTAAACAAATCCATAGAGAAAATGATAATAAAAAAGTTTCTTTTTTTTTTCATAAGATCAATCGAATTAAATTCCCATTATAGATCTGCGAGGAATGGAAATATGTCGCTTTAGTACTCGATCGATTATTTTTATGGATATTCTTAATCGCATGTGCTGTCGGAATGTTCGGTATTATTTTCCAAGCACCATCACTCTACGATTCGACGAAACCGATCGATGAAATTTATTCTAATCGTTTTTGATCTCTCAAGTTCGATTTCAAAATATTCAGTTACTAATTTCAATCAAATTATGGATACAAATTTCAAATTTTTCCATTATAAAACACAAATAAAATAATATAAAATTTAAATAAAATTAAAATCAAAATTTGACAGAATAAATTTTATTACGAAATTGAGAGAGAAAATTTTTACAAATCATCAAAGAATTTTAAAATTAAGAAAGTGGACGAAATTTCCGCGATTCTTTCATTTTTTCAATAGTTTTTTTATCTTCATCAAAACGATTTTGCAAATTATTTAATCGTTGTTTTTTCGTTTGAGATAATTGGGGTAATAAAAATATTTGATCTTTTTCCTTCTGTTTCTTTTTTCTCGCTTTGTCGCCACGACTCTCATAATTATTGGTGTTCAGATAAGTGGAGACGGTATATGAATCATCAAAATTTTTTATCATATTATTTCGTCTTTTTCGTCGATCTTCTCCTACTATTGTCCAACCGTCATCATCATCATTTTCCTCAAATTTTGATTGTTTGGATATCTTTAAGTTTTTTCTTTGACGTTCTAAATTTTCTGCTATTCGTTCTGATTTCTCTTCGGCTTTCTCTTTTCTTCGATATTCCTTGAAGAAATTTTGATATTTCTTCCTACTCTGACATTCATCCACAACATGAAACTTCCTTTCATAATAGGACTTTCTCCATTCTTCTGCCGTTGTCATTGATGGGAGAAATTATATTAAATATTGAAGGAAATTAAATGTATGGATTTTAGCCTTAGAATTAAACTTGTAACTTTTCTACCCAATTCAAAACCAAATTTCCATAAAATATCATGCTAAATATTTAAGAATATTAACGTGTTGAGAAAAATTAAAGAAATTGTTCAAAATTTTGTTGAACAAAAATTAAAGAAATTATTTATTTTAGTCATGATTATTTTGGCAATTATTTGGTGAAGATTATTAAATGTATGAAGTTACACATCTGGTAGTATTTTGATCATGTTATTAAAATAGTTCATCATTCATTTGCAAAAGAATAGTCACAACAATCAAATTTAATAAGATCTTACCTGAACTTAAACTCTTTTATCGTTTTCAAGAACCACATAAAACTAAAGAAACTATTTTGACTATTAAATATATTTACGCATTTAATATGAATGCCAAATCTAGCAAAAGTCTGATACTGATTCCCATATTCAGGTAATGTCAGTAGTTAATACCTGTCACCAGTCACTTTCCAACATGGCGAATAGGATGAAAACTTGGAAAGATAATTCACAAGGGAACATTCATATAAAGAGTTCAGAAACTGAAAAAATTTTTATACTATCTTATAGAACATTATTTTTGAAAATTTTTAATGCAATAAAAATGGGCATCCGGTGTCTTATAAGTACCCTAATTTAATTAAATCGGTTTAAGCCTAATAAAACGGCCGAATTGTTACTCTTTAAAAAATAAACCTTTTTCACTTTTTCTTCAATTTGAAAATTTAGCTTACTCTCAGATTAATTTTTTTGCACGATGTTTTTGGTGGAATGTGGACGAGAGCTATGATTAGAATCATGATTGTCAGAGGACATAATAGGGATTCCAATATCGCATCTTCTGGACCAAATGGATATAAAATCATTCTATTCGAAATAGGGAACCAATTAGTGACTTCGCTGCAATTAGTGAAACTCCGACAAACTAACAATTGTAAGTTGGTCTCAAGCTCATAAGGACCTTAGAGATCTTTCATACAATCAAATTGATTACTTACAATCATTTTCATTTATCAATTGCTTACAGTGTTTTGCGACACTTTTAAAATGATTTGTTAAATTTGGATTGTTAGAAAGAAAAAAGGAAAAGTATTGAACAGAACATAACGTCATAACATGAAAATGTAAATCTTCAATTTCTTAGTTGATGACGATTTTAATGAATACTCTTTAAGAAAAAAAACTAATGATTCAGTTAAAAGATAATCGCGTATTGATTTATGAGTATGGGCCAATGATTGACTTACCCAATCTAGGTATTGTTTGTAAGTTCTACCATATTCTTTCAAATGAAAGATTTGTGGATAAGGGAAAGTTAGGATTGAAGTTAATGATATGTTAGTTATCGAAATTTAACGATTTGGTGGGCCTTCCTTATCCTGAAGGCTCCTTATCAAGATGCCGAATGACAGATCTTATGTATATTTAAGTTAGGTACAATATTGAGAAAATTAAATTTCTTTTAGTTAACGATATTTCAATAATGACGATTGTAAACGCATTCTTACCAGCATCCTCATTAGGAGGTAACGGAGGAGTTGAAGGAAGAGGAGCTCAACATTTTGCAGGATCATCTTCATCAAGTTCATCATCATACAGCAGTGGTGGTGCAGGAAGTGGTTCTTCATGGTCTCAAGAAAGTAACTCTTCCTGGTCATCAGGAGGTAGTGCTGATTTCGGTGCAGGTTCATCAAGTGGCGGTTTCGATTCAGGATCTTCTTTCTCCAGTGGTGGTGGAGCAGGAGCTGGTTTCTCAAGTGACTACAGTACCTGGAGTTCTGGAGGAGCAGGTGCGGCTGGTGGTACCGGTTTCGGAGCATCAGGAGGTGCCAGTGACTTTAGTACCAGTAGTTACGAAAGTTCTTCAAGCTTCGGTTCATCTGGTGGTGCCGGTTTTGGTGCTGGTGGTGCCGATTTCAGTAGCTCATCAAGTTCGTCATTCGGAGCCAGTGGTGGTTCAATGAGTGGTGGAGGAATGGGTGGAGGAAGTGGAGGAGGTATCAATTTCGATCCCAATCCCCAAATCATCAACAAAGATGGTGGAGCAGTAAACTACAAACAAGAAGTTGCTGTTAGA
>JALJEE010002082.1:0-56787 GCA_023231475.1 Seison nebaliae | reverse complement strand
AATATTTCCAATTGCTTTCAATCGAATTCCTGATGCTGCTGAATCCAGAAAATTGGTACTCTCATCTTTTTTACCAGTTGCAAATTGTTCCTTCAAATTTTTTCCTTTTGGAGAAACGATTACGATGGTTGTGGATGGTGAGAGTTTATTCAGAACGACTGACACCCCAGCTGTAAATCCACCACCACCGATTGATATTACGAAAATGTCAATAAATTTGATTGATTTCAAAATTTCGAAGACCATCGTACCTTGACCATAAATTGTATTATAAGCATTATGTGTTGAAACATAAACTCCATTAGTATCTTTCGCCAAATTTATAGCCATTTCCGAACACGCTTTTAAATCACCTTCACATTCTTTAACAATTCCACCATATTTGCGAATATTATCGATTTTGGATTGAGGTGTTCCTTTCGTCACTATCACCGAACAATTCTTCCCCTGCACTTGAGCAGCCTTACTCAACGCAGCACCATGATTGCCGGTACTATAAGTGAAGAAATCTTTACTGTTCTTATTCATCAACAATGAATTGACAGCGCCTCGATATTTGAACGAACCAGTTTCTTGTTCATCTTCACATTTAAAATAAACGACACATGGACATTCGTATTTAGCAGAGAGTCTTTCATTTTCCTTCTCGAATGTTTTACATTCTGTTTGAATAATTTGAGATCTACAACGTTCAGTTGCTTCCAACGCTTGATCGAAACTCATGTTATAAAAATGGTTTATTTCTTAAAATAATAAGTTCAATATTTTCAACCTACTTTAATTAGTTAGTGAATGTTAAGAAAGGGCTACCTCTTTCCGTACGAAAATCGACTTATATGTACGTATAAGATACATACACATAATAATCTCATATGATCAAGATACTAAAAGAGTTTCATAATATTGAAATGTAGGTCAAAGAAGTTGAAAATAAATGACTTTAGCAAAATTTGAAGTTATTTCTCAAAAAAAAATACAAAATATCTTGTTTAATCAATAATCAAATAATTATTTTGAGCAATAAAAATCATCTTAAAATTTGTTGAGTTTTTAAAATAAAGAAATTTTATTATACAGAATGGAAGACGAATTTCGATGATGGAGTTATAAAAACATAAGAGAATGTTCTGTGTAGAGATTATGTAATATTGAGACTATAGAGAAAATAATGAATAAATGAAATAATTCAAAACATAATTTTCTCGTATATGAAGGATTAATGAAACGTTGTTTATGCAAAATAATATTTTGTAACGTGAAGGTCATTTAGATAGATAGAAATTTGATATAAAACAATTTTCTTTATTAGTAGAATTTTGTTGTATGAACAACAAAATGGTTTATGAGTAAACTAAATCGTAATAAGACTCGGAATTGCGAAGAACTGTTCAAAGAACTGTTTTCATTTATCGATGAAAAATTGTGGGTAGATTTGGAGTTGATTCTCCAGATTTTCAATTCTCAATTTATTCAGATTAATTTGTCCATTTTCCGAAAGTATTTTCGTATTAACATAATTTCTCATGGTTAATTTACGAAAGTTGTGATCGAACGTTGGGAACATGGGAAGAAGTAGATCGTTATTGAATTGTTTTTCATCTATCTTCTCATTTTTTGCAAATTCCGTCACATGATTATAACATTCTTTGAATAATTTCGATGATTTTTTTAAATTATATTCATAATTATTCATTCCATTCTCTTTCGAGAGATTTTTCTTCATTTCCTCATCATAAACTTGGTAAATATTCGTCAAATGTTCGAAGGAAATGTAGTTGTCTTGAAGAATGACTTGACCGATACCGAACCGTCGAGTGAAATGGTTTGATTCGTCGAACTCTTTTATGATTAATTGATCGAATTGAATATGTTGAGGTTTGGTGGAAGAGGTGGCAGTATGAAAATGATAATAAGCTAAATAAAGTAGTCGTATCGTTTCTAATTTTTTAAAACTTTTCTCCAAATGTTCTTCATCGATTTTCAAATCGGTCAATTTCGATTTTATCCATATTTCGTTTTTACTAATAAATGTATCGGAAGAATTGTTGGGTGGTATTATTGGTGATCGGAGATATCGATTATCTTCAATCCAATACGCTTCCAATGAATAGAAATCGAATTTGGAAATTTTCTTTTTCATATCCTCTACAGTTGACCGTAAAATGTTGAGATATTCAAATTGTTTTTTTATACGTGTTTGAATGTGATAACATAATTGTTCGGCCATTAACCAATAATAATTTCTCAATTCATAATCACATAATAAATCGAGTCGTTTCAATTGAAGGAAATAATGGAAGAGTATGGTGAGACAAAGTAATTCGATCCAATTACTAAATTGAGCTTTTTCCGTTTTATGGAAATTGACATCGATTTTCTTTCCCATTTCTAGTAGGGTGGGACAATTGTTATTGATGAAATGATGGAGACTTCGATGATACATGGCAGATTCGCCACAAACGATCGTGTGCAATTCCATGAAATTTCCACTGAAAACTTTCACGAAATTATTCCAATAAACTTTCAAAGGGAAATCAGTTAAATTTGACGCGGCGAATTCGGACGAATGTTTGGGAAGGAAAATGGTGGAATATGTGCCTTTCATAAATAAATTCAAAGTTAAAAAAGAAAGTAATCCTCTTTTACCATTAATCCGATTTCGAGAATTTTTCATACAAAAAACAAATTTTTCATTTTTATCTCCGATTGGTAAACGAGGAAACATTTCTCTAACGACATTTTTTTTAATTGTCATTTCCTCCAAAAGAAGTTTATTTTCCGTTTCTTTGATATCAGCAACATCTCGAATTTCAAATAATCGATTCACCACTCGAACATGACACGTTTGAACGAGAGGATGTCTACTTAATCGTTGTTGAGCAATTCGAAAAGATTTGTGGAATAATTGAACGAGATTGTTAATTTCTTCCGTTTCCATATTTGACGGAAAAGATGGAATACTTGTAATTTTTCGAATATAAGGATCATTCTCATATTCGAGAGTGGTTGGTGAGAAATTAAAATTGACACAAATAGTTTTATAAATCTCTTTTAATTGACTAATATAAATATCGTAGAGAATATTGATAGAATGAGAGAAAGGAATAAATCGAGCATAATGTGGAAATGCTCCTTCTTTTAAATTAAATAACATAAATCTGAGTGAGATGAATGAGAAAATCTCTTCATTATCATTTCCATCATCCATCAATAAATATCGGACTGGATCTTTCGATAATTCCCCATAATCGATATTGAAAATTTGATCGATATTTGGTAAATTTGATGGTTTTCTTCCATGCTCTTCTTCTCCTCTAATTTCTTTCAATAATTTCTCCAAATTATTCATCTCCTCAAATAAATCCAAATCACTTCTTCTTAATGTTAATGTTAATGTTATTCGGACGATGGAATAAAGTATATCAATTCTTCGAATGATTTCTTTATTAAATTTGAATTGATTTAATTCTTCTCGAAATTTTTCATAATATTTCATTGTCCATATACAATCGGATAATCCATATACATCGAATGATTCATGAATTTGTAAAAGTTCATTATTCAAAAGAACAATTTGTAAAACGACTTCACGTACAAAAATTAATAATTTTCTTTGATCATTCTCTTCCATCAAATCGATATATGTCTCTTGACTGATGAAAACGAAAAGAAATAAAGAATTTGATGATGAGACTGATTTGAGTGACATTGTCAATCCAACAATCACTTTATCAATCAAATTACATAAAATCTTTTCACTAAATGATTTCTTATGATTCTTTGAAATGTTTTCGTGTGTCAATTGAAGTTTCTTCCAAAACATCAATGAATCCATTCGCTCGTTGCCCACTTGAAAGGCGGACATGGCATTCTTTAAATTAAACCCTTTCTCTAACCATAAAAGACCTTTTTCCGATTTCTCTAATTCTTCATTAACCTCACTCGTTATATCTACCCAATCATCTTCTGTATACATTCCGAAATAGTTCTGGTATCAATTACCACAAATTTTCTCACATCATCAGCTTTCCTTTCGAATCGAATAATTATCAACATCCAATGAATATTTACCCTTCAAATATATTATGAAAATTGCAGAATATTATTTAATTAAATTATTTTGACTATCATCTGGATAATATTTCTACAATCAATCATTCGGATTATTTCCTTTCCAATTCAATTTTTTATGGAGATTGTTATTGACCAATAAATCATAAAGGAGAATTAAACGAAAAAAAATTTGGTAAATTTTTTCGAAAATTTGAATTTTATTATTTATCATAATTAATTCAATTCTCGATCATTCGTCCCTGAAAGAAAATATTCTGGAAAATTTAAGTTTTTTTTTAAATTCTCATTCTTAATTCATTTCTTTATAAATTTCCTTAAAAAGTTAAAGGAAATTATTTCACAGAAATTTTCTCGACTTCATCATCGGAACGAGCTTTTAATTAAATAATGGTGATATATGGGAGTTAAATTAAATTTTAGAGGATAAATAAAGAAAATTGAATGTTGGCTCGATTTGTTGGGGGAGAGAATGGGGAATCGCTTAACAATTCTAAAAATATCTTCTACATTTACTCTATATGACTTATAGTCGAAAAGCCACAGAAACTTCGAAAACTGTCAAACTATCTAAATCACAACGACGAAAACGGAATAAGAGAAATCGCCAATCTTCTCTTGCACCTAAAAAACGGAAAATAACTAAAATGAAGAAAAGTGTGAAATTTGCTGATGGGAGTTCAGTGTCTCGATTTTCGGATGTTAATGAAATAAATGTTCAAATTATTCCCGGTCAGAAGATTCACAAAATTTATTACAATGATCCTGATAGTTCGACGGATGATAATTGTACGAACCATATTAAAGGGAATAAAAAGGAGAATAATAATTCAATGAAACGAATAAATAAAAAAGAGAAAGATGTGGATGGAAAAAAATCAAAAATTGTGCAAGAAGAAAATAAAAAATTAGAGAAAAATAGAGGTGGAAAATCAACCCAATTATTGGCACTCAAATTGCCTGTGACATCTGAATCGAATAAACGATCGACAATTAATAAAATTCCGAATCTTTACGATCGTCATCGTTGTTCGAATAAAGATCCGTCTAGTCAACCTAATGAAGAACGACAGAAAGCAAAAGAAATTTTAGGAGAATTTATGGAGAATTATATCAAAAATATTTTCCATTTAGGAATGGTAAGATTGGAATGTTTCTCACCGTCTCAAATCTTTTTTCAAATTGAGACTGGAATTGTTCCATTCATTCGACAATTATATTTAAGTGAACAATTTGATGAGTATCGAAGTCGTCTCTCCATAACGATCTGTGACGAGACGTTTCAATGTCAAATTTCCAAATTGAATTTAAATCCAGTTTTGATGAAATCTTCTGTTACATTGAATTCAATTACCACCGACGAATTGTCAACTACTTCACTCGAGTTATTGAATGGGAATTTCTGCAAGAAATTATATGGATGTTTCAATAAAATGATGAATCGAATAAATGTACATGTGACGGAGAGAGCGATTGAAAGGAACAATTTATCAAAATGACAATTTATTTATTGACAATCAATATGAATATTTCATTCTCATTCTGTCAACTGTTGGACTAATCTCAAATCTTCTCTAATTCTATCATTATGTAAATTTTATTATTATTCCAATATGGACAGAAAATCGACTATCGACGGTATTATTCATGTTGGAGAAACTAAATGAATAATTATTTAAATTTGCTCATATTTATCCCGTTTGAATTATGATTTGAATGAGAAAAAATATTGTAAATTTTCCATTTTTTTTTACATGTTCAAATAAAATTCAATTTTCTCGCGAATATTCATCGAATTAATCTTTTATTCATTTTATACCGTCAACTGCGGCAATGTGGAAATCGGGGGCAAAATGGGAAACAAAAAATCTCAAGCTGATAATGGTAATTTTATATGTTAAATTTAACAATTTTTAAAGGTAATCTGCATCATTAGGTATTAGGTATTAGGTTATGACAAATGATAATAAGAAGAAAAGTTCAGCGACGACCGATGAAATTAGATGTAAGTTTCTTACAATCTTGTTAGATCTTTTTATTTGTTTCATCATCGTTCCAAATATTTCTCGATTCAATTGAAGATCAACTTATTCTTCACTTACTGTTGTGATTTTTATGGGCTAGCCGTTTCTTTGTCTAACACTAAAAAGTCGTTGCTATCTCTCGATATTTAAGAAATGAAATCGTCATTGGAATAAAACTTATCACTGATAACATGTACCGTAATCTATCCCATTTTCTTTTTAATTTACCCCGAGGGGATTTGGGTTTTTACTAAAATAACTAAAAAAAATATATATTAATAAAGAAGAAAGTGTTATAAATAAGTTTTAATTTAAAGTAACCATTTAATAGAATAAAAAAGAATCATTTATTATAGAAAATAGTTTTTTAGTTAATAAGATTAAATTGTATTAGTAATTAAGTGAATTATATCAATATTTATTCTTATACTTAATACTAAATATTTAAAAAACGAAATTATTTCAACAATAAACAAAATTAAAAGAATTCTCTTAAAAAGAAATGATTTGATCGAATAAATTTAATTTTACTTCATTCTTCCTTGAACTGTCTCGAACGCTGAAATGATGAGGTTAATTCGATAAGAATTCTAAATTGATTATTGATCAAAGTACTAACATTCACAGATGGGACAACAATCATTTTGAGGTATTCTTTCAAAGCCGGCACAAACCATTTTTGGACATTCGATGTCACCACATTTACCTCCTTTCTTTCCCATAGCCATCACGCTAATAAGAAGAATTATGAGAAATTGGAAGAATCTCATCGAACTACTAAACGATTTAATGTAAAAATAGAAATATTCCAAACGTAAAACTCAACATAAATTCATGATTATTTATATAGAAAACTGACAATTGATATGAGAGCAATTGAAGACAGTTGTCTCAATAAGAACTTGAAAAGTTCTTGAACTAAATTTCAAATGAATTTATGAAAACGAATAACTTAAAATTAATTATCATTTCCTTCTTTATTGATAATTGATTTGATTTCTATTGTTTTTCTTCTGATGTTTTTCATCAAAGTAGAAGTTCAGTTCAAAGAAGAAAACAATCGCAAAAATTTATTTAGGAAGTTTTTCTATTATTTCCAAGAAAAATAACACACACACACCTAATAATTTGTCGAAGGAGAAATGTTGGCGAAAAATTTTTGTTAAGATTAGAAAACAAACGAAATAAATTCTCAAAATTTTCATCACTGATGAGAAACTTTCATGAGAAGTTTTTAATTTCACTCCTCTGATTATTGAAATGATTCCGGCTACTGTTATTGTTGTTGTTGTTATTCTTATTACTATTATTACTATTATTATTGTTGTTGTTGTTATTTGAGTTACGACGACGATGACGTCCAATTGACGAGTTGACAGTTGATGATGATCTATTATTGGAACGAGAAGAATGACTAATATGATTGGGAGTTTGTTGTGGGAAATTTTTCTTATAATTCTTCTTCATATATCGAATGATATCTTCAGCTGTCTCAAATTGTGAATCGCAATATTTTATACCTTTCGGAGTGATGGTGACATCATAAAATTTAACTCGATTATTCCTCCATAATGCCAATAGAAATGTTCCCGATTGAGTATTTGCAACAAATCCATATGGAATACTAAAACGGAAAATTCAAAAAAAAAATGTTAAAATTATTTTTAAAAAATTAAACTTTTTTCGATCAGCTTTGTGTTTTGCTACGAAATATTTTTCAATTTCATCTTTCGTCTTTCCACACAATTCCCCAACATATCGTCGATGATGCATTATCGAAGTTGAATAGAAGGAAATTTTCGAGACATAATTCATCAGAATTTCATCCAAATCTTCAAATTCGTCTGGTTTATTGAACTTGATTTAAAATTAATTTTAAAAAGTTTAAGAAAAATTTTTAAAAAAAATTAAACCTCATTTTTGATGACAAGTCGTTTTCCGATTGTTATATCGTTCTCTTTCTCTTTCTCCAAAATTTGGACACATTTCACCAAATTGGGAATAATCTGGAAAAATTATAAATTTGAAAATATTCAAAAAAAATAATTTCAACTCTCATATGGAGAACAAGACGATCTTTAGCTGAGGTAGATGGTCGGAAGACGACTTCACCAAAATCTCGACTGTTCACCATTTCATTAGCTTCTTGATGAGAAACGTTATGGAATGAGGGATGATTTCCGATTCGTCGATAGATTTGTGGTTGGAGGATTTCGACTCTTTCCGGAATTTTCTTTCTCTTCTGTTGGAAATGTACTTCCATTTCACGATCATAAAAATCATCTTTTTGTTTTCCAAATTGTTGTTCTTTATTTTGAAGATCAGAAGTTTTTGTGGTGAGAACGACGGAAAATCGATCGAAATTGATCGTATCAATTCGTGCTATGATGATGGCATTAAGTTTGATTCGTTGTCGAATGTCATGTACTCGAGAATCTGAAACGAGACGACCTGGTAAGAAACCTGTTAAATTATCCATTTTATTATCATGCAATAAAATACATTGGACGCCGATTGGATTTCCTTGACAATCTTTCGATTTCATATGAAGCATAACATCGTCACGTGAACTGAAATTTTTTCTTTGACACACACGACATTTCCATTCTTCTTCTTGTCGATTCTCCAATTCCCATGGTGCTGAATCGTTGATTTGTTCTGGAGCATTTCTCTCATCTAAATCATTCAAATTAATTCGTCGAAAAGTAAATTTATTTGGTCGACATTTGAGAATTCTTCCTCGATAAATTCGTGAAGGAGATTCATTATTGAGAAGATAAAATAATTGAAATTGATTAAGTGGTATGAATTGACGATCATCATTAAATGGAGCATCTAATTCTCGAACAATATTTCTTAAACATCTCAATCTCGATTCTTCACCATTCTTTTTCATCAGAATTTGATCATAAGTCTCCAAATCTAATTCTTTTAATTGATCTCGATATTGTTTGATACGAGCGAGTGCCAAAAAACCTTTCAATTGATATGATGTAGCATGTTCATAAGCATCGATAGCAATCTTTTCAGCATAATCATAAGCTTCCAAATGAATACGAGTTCCATCTAAAATTACTGGAGCATCGAAATTATTGGGGAGATTAAGAGGAGCAGGAAATCGAAAAAATCCTGATGAATTAAATAACATTGCTGGACCAAATTTCATACATGTCACTAATTGACGTCGAGTAGTTAATTTAAATTCGATATCATCATCAAATTCACCATCATTCATCATATCATTAGATTGTAGTTGAAGTAAATCGCGAATAAAAGAATCAGCTTTTCTCGGTCCAAAACCACCAATAAATTGGAGTGAATAACGTTTATGTGGATATTGGAGTAATTCAGCACAATCTACACCGAGATAACATGCATGATATGTCATTTCATATTGTAACCATTTCTTCAATTTATCTTGATTCACATGTCGTTGGAAGGGATGAAGAGGGAGGGATAATATGTCGTTATTCGTATTGAATAATCGAGAACATTCTTCAACTGGTTGTAACGTCCAACGACCAACAGCGATTGATAATCGATAAATGAGAGAATATTTCACACCAAATTCTTGCTCGTATGACGAAGAATTACCAGAGATGGAAGCAAATCTCATATCTCCATATTCGACGGCGATTCTTGGTAAATTATTTTTTGGTTCATTTTCATTCAAATTCTTATTGGGACAAATTGGTAATTCACTTACATGTCCATTGAGATAAATCCATAAATCTCGAAATAATCTCATCGATGTTCGACTTTGACAAGTTACTATGAATCCTTTAATCTTATATGATTCTCCCATCTCCACCAGATGTTTCAAATCTCTCAATTTGAATTTTGAATAATTTTCTCTCATTTCTTCCAAATTATTCACTTGGCCCGAACTCCATTCGAAAATATATTTCATCGTTTTTGTACGAACAACTTCCGATTGACTATTCAATACGGTGACATGTAACAAATTATCTTGACCTTGCAATTCTTCGAACATCAGAACGATCACACCACCACGATGATTTTTACTTACCATTTTTATTCTTTTATTTGATTTATCTTTCGTCATATCATCGTCCTCTTCATCATCATTATCGTCATCTGCATTTTCATCAAATTCTTCTTCATTCCTCTCATCTTCATCGTCTTGATCATCTGCTTTTTTATTTCGATGTTTATTCCGTTTTTTTCCTTGATATTTCTCTCGTTGTTCATAAGGAACTAATGGTCCCACTAACATTCTTTCTCGAAGAATGTCGCAAGATTGATAAATTATTTTGTCCATTCCCCTCTCCACCATCTCGTCATAAATCGATTTGCTGAATTGTTTATAAAGGAAATTTTCAAAAACCATTCGAATTATCGTTTTTCGTTCATAAAGCCACGTATTTTCTTTGTCAGCTTGAAGAATATCAAAATCTTTCAACATCACTTTTTGCACTTCATCAACATAAATTTCACGTTCTTCAAGATCACTATCCATTTTCAATTTAATTTCCACCATTCCATCTTTCTTACCAACATGAAGAAGGAAAAACGTTTCACAATCGATTAAACGAATCGGTTTACTTTTCAAAAATTTAATAGAATATAAATAATGTGATTCATCAATCACTTCACGACCTAATGCTGTTGGAATGACGTCAACACATCCCTCCAATCGAAACCGTTCACAAACCGTTTCTCTAACTTTCGGTTCGGCAGCTATTCGTCTCGCACATAATTCCCTTCCAACTCTCAACACTTTCTCGATAGTTTGAAGGATTTGTGGTGTGACACAACGTTCCGCTACAATTAACGGTTCATCGAACACTTCACAACTGACGGTATTGAGTGATCGATATTTATCTCGGAGAGCATTTCGAAATTGACTCGGATCCAAATCAACCGCTGCAATATAAGGCGCTAATCCGATCTCTTGTTTCAAACGATCACCAGGAACATCTGATCCAGCATGATAGAATTTTCTACAATTTTTAAATTCATTTTGAATTTGATCTCGATGTAATTCTGATAATCTTTCCATCAATTGTTGATCGTTCATCGTTTGAAATGTTCGAAGAACTTTTTCATCAGACATTTTATAAGGCATAAATTCTTCGTCATCATCATCATCATCATCATCTTGTTTCATATCGTTAAAATTGAATTTATGAGATTCTTCCGTTTTCTGTTGTTTTTCTATCAACAAAAATTGTTCGATTCGTTTTCGACGTTTTTTCATTTGTTCATGATATTTCTCTCGAATCATCTCCTTCTTAATAATGGAATAATATTCGGAATAATATTTCCTCAAATCTTCCAATTGACGAAAAGTGAGAGCTGAATCGATTAATTGAACATCTTGTTCAGTCAATTGACGGAAATGATCGATATTTGAAAGAATATTCTCATTTTTCGTATTTCCCACCCAAATTTGAATTGATCTCAACCAATTTTTAAATCTTTCTTTTTCTCGACGGAATTTCAAAAATTTTTCATCCCATTCAAAAATCAACCACAAATCACCATAATCTAATGATGGTTGATATGCGTCACGATTATGAAATGCGATATATGATGGTTCTAATCGATTCTTATCTCGAATTAATCTAACCACATTCTCCACATATGTCAATGTGGATTGATTATATTCTTTTTTAAAATATTTCGATGGAACAATATCATATAATGATTGATCTATATCAGAATAATGAAGAATATGATATGGATTCTCTTCATTATTCACTTCACTTTCATTTGAAAATATCGAATTAAATTCTTTCATTCTTGACGATTGATATTCTTCATTTAATTTCATAATAATTTCTTTAAATATCCATTGTGCTTCATCTTTGATGATATGTTCAGAATCAGTTATTTCCGGTACCATTTCACGTAGAGCGAAACGTTCAGGTACATCTGCTCTTTTAACTTCATCATCGAAAAGAGTCATCAAATTATCTTTCAATTCACATGGTTCATATACGGTTTTTTTCAATTTTAATGCACGTTGTTCACGTTCCTGTTTTTTCAATAGTCGATATTGTTGTTTATCTCGAATTTTAATTCGATGTGATAAGAATGTTAATCGTTGATGTTTCTTCAACATTAATTCTTGTCGTTTCTTCATATAAATTCTTCGAAGATGTAAATTTTTAAATAATTCACTTCCATTTAATTCGGAATTCAATTGTAAATCATCTTCCTCTTCATCATTCATCATTTGATATTCATCATCATCTTCTTCATTTTCGTTTGATGATTGAATTTCTTCATATCTCTCAATTGCTTCTTCTTTCAATTGTTCACTCTCTTCTTCCACTAAACTAAAAGCTCCGAAATTTTCTAATAATTTCAATTCTTCTCGTTCTCTTAAATCTTCTTCTTCATCAATTATTTCTCCATCTTCCTCATTATCATCATCATATTCACTTAATATATCTTCATCTTTCACATACGACATTTCATCTTCTAATTCTTCTTCTTCCACAATTGTCGAATGCATTTCTGATATTTTCGGTTTCTCACTCAATTGTCTCGCTGCATCTAATCCGAATAATTCATTCAATTGTCCATCCATCAAATCCAGATGTCTTCGATTCGATCGTTGACTTCGATTCTTACCTGAATAAGATGACGAATGATCATCATAAGTAATGGAAGCTGAACTACCATATGGATCATCAACATTCATCAAATCATCATCCATCAAATCTAATTCATCATCATTCAAATCATCACCATGTTGTCCCAAACCGGTTCGATTATCAACAAAAAAATTTTCTCCTTCTCCACCATATTTCGAACGATTTCTTTTCTGTTGATCTCTTTCTCGATCATTTTCATAAATATCTTCGTAATATTCGGCTTCATCGAAAAACGACATTTTATTTCTTCTCGACGAATTCGGTCCCTCAATTACATCGAAATCATCATCATCTAAAGCGTCGTCATCATCTTCCTCCTCCTCTTCATCATCATTATCATATTTGTCAATTAGTCGTTCTTTATGTATCTTCGATTTTTTCTCATGTTTCTTTTTCTTTGATGAATGTGAATGATTTGATTCAATTTTTCTCTTCGTTTTACGCGAAGTAGTTTCAAGATCTAAATTATAATGAATTTCATGTCCCTCTTCTTCCTCCTCGTCTGAATCAACAATGAAATCTTTCAATTCAACATCATTCACATTCTCCGATTCTTCTTCTTCTTCTATTGTTGCAGTCACATCCTCCTCACCTTTCTCCACTTCTTCTTCAATCGCTTCTTTGTCTTCATAAAAACTGTCCATTTTTTTTCTTTGGTGAGGAACCGTTTCCGCGAAATATATTTAAGAAAAAAGTGACCGTTACAAATTTGTTATTACACGATATATCTATCCGAAAATAGATGAAATGTCTGTAGTTTCGGTTAGACAATTCCCTCAACTCCTCTCTCCAATTGCAACATGTTGTTTATAAGAACTGCTCATCAATCTTAACAATCATCTCCAAATGATTATTTGGGGGATTAATCAGTTTTAAATTAATGGCTTTTCTGTACAACTCATTCCTTATTTTCTTTCTGTCGCTTTGTTTATATTCTTTTTTTAAATTAATTTATTTGAAAGTAAATAAAAATTAAAAATAATTTTGTTTCCTATTTCTGACAATTTCACAAATTCTAATTTTAGGCTTTCATTTTGTTTTATAATTTTAAAATCGTTTGAACTATCAATTCAATCGACTAATACAAATAAACAAGTGCGTAACTTTTTATTTGTTCTTTCCAGAATGAGCAACCGATATCGTTGGATAAAAGCGAAGAGGCTTTTCGACGAACATTTATTTCCGTCGAAAGATCATACCGATTATAATCAATGGATTTTGAAATCGTTTCTCTATTTCTCCATTTGAACCATGTCAATCAATTTCATTTCAGATATGAAGATGAATTTTGGAAATTCACTCAAATGTATTATGAGAAAACGAAATCAATGAATAATCGTTTAATATTTCTTTTTTAATTTCCAATTCTTCTTTTTATAATTCTAAACAAAATTCCAGATGATTTCCAGAAGAAGATGATGAAAAGTTGGGAGTCGATAAATTTTGGGATCAAATTCAAAAACTTAAATTTCCTTCATCAAGTGGATATGAGAGGAAGATCAAGTTATTATTTCTATTCCGAAATTTATTTGATGATTCACAGAATTGGAAAGTTTTATTGGAATATGACGTGACTGAGGAAATGATCAGAAAAGAATTCCTTCTACTCATTCATCTTTTCCTTCAATTCAAAATGGGACAATTAGTTCATTTAATTAATTAATTTATAAAATAATTTATTATATTCAATTTCATTTTTTAAATTATAGAGGAAACAATTAAAAGAATTGAGAAAGAATGAAAGTGAATTACCAATTTTTGAAAAACGGACAGAATTATTAGAATTAATTCGAGATAATCCAATCATTCTAATTGCTGGAGATACTGGTTGTGGGAAGAGTACACAAGTTATTCTAAAAATTAAATTTATTTTTTAATAAAATTTGAAATTTTTTAAAAATTATTAAAAAAACAGATTCCTCGATATTTAATCGATGAAGGTTATAAGAATATCGTTTGTACTCAACCGAGAAGGATAGCAGCCATCAATTTAGCCAAACGAGTTTCATACGAAACTTTAATGGAAGGATCACCATATGTCGACAATTTCATCGGACATCAAATTCGATTTGATAAAAATCGAAGTATCGGAACAAAAATTTTGTTTGTAACTGAAGGAATTCTCTTGAAACAATTCTCGTCCGATTCACAATTATCTCAATACGACGTCATTATTATGGACGAGATTCATGAAAGAAATATTCATACTGATCTTCTCATCGGAATTATGAAATGTTTGTTCGCTTCCGAAGTGGAAACTAAACGCAAATTGATACTCATGTCCGCCACCATCAACATGGAAATGTTTTCCCAATTTTTTTGGAATGTTAATTTTTTTCAAAAATTTTCAAATTTTTTTTTTCCTTTAAAATTTAGTGTCCAATTCTACAAGTGAGTGGTCGATTATTTCCCATTGAATTAGAATATCGATCACCCTCTATTACCACCACCGGTAAACGGTTATCGTTAAATCGGAGAAATAACTCACAATTTAACGTCACACAATTCTCGGATATTTTGAAAGAGATTAACGGAAAATTCTCATCGGGAGACGTTCTCATATTCGTCAATGGCATCAAAGAAATTCGTCGTCTTCTCAAACATTTGAAGGAATTCGCTTTGGAACATAATAACTGGATAATTTTACCACTTCATTCCACATTGGACGAATTCGAACAAAGTAAAGTTTTCCGTCGAACGAAAAATCGAATGAGGAAATGTATCGTCTCAACAAATATCGCTGAGACGAGTGTAACGATCGATAATATTCGATTCGTCATCGATTCAGGTAAAGTTAATGAGAAATTATACGAGAGTGAGAGACGAATTGAACAATTGAAAGAAGTTTGGATATCGAAAGCTTCAGCTGATCAACGAAAAGGTCGTTGTGGTCGAAGTGGACCAGGACGATGTTATCGTTTATATTCGGAGAAAGATTACGATGAATTTCTTCATTTCTCCATCTCCGAAATTAGACGTTGTTCTCTAGAAAATATCATTCTCCAACTTGTTTCTATGGGATTGAATAAAGTTTTTTTTTTGTTAATTTAATTGAAATAAAAAAAATTTAAAAATTTTATTTTATTTTATAATAATTTTCAGATTGATCGTTTCCCTTGGATTGAATCACCGAAAGAAATTGATTTAAATCGCTCATTAAATTATTTGAAGAATGAAGACGCTTTGATCGATATGAATGAATTGATCACTTTATCATCTTTAGGCGAATTGTTAACTGATTTACCAATCGATTTATTTTATTCGAAATTTCTGATTTTATTAGCAAGTTTCGAAAATCATCCACATTTAATCGAAATCGGTTTAACATTAGCCGCCATTCTCGGATTGTCAACTCAACAAAATTTATTTGGAGAGAAATCGTTCATTCAAATCGAAAATAGTGATGATTGGCTATTGTGTAGTGAAGGTGATTTATTCACTATTCTCTATTGTTTTCATGCTTGGTTATCCATCAAATTATTAAGTACAACAGATCGATGGAATAAATCGAATGAACATTCAAATAATAATAAATTGAATTATAAAGAAAAATATTTGTTAAGGAAAGAATTGAATCGACAATTGGAAATTCATTCAACATCAGATCTCTCCACCGAATGGTGTCGAAAAAAACAAATTAATCAACAGAAATTTTATGAAATAATCGAATTGAGATCACAATTAAAACGATCATTAATCCGTTCAAATCTCTATGTCGATTCTCTACATTCAAATCATAAAAGATCAATTATTCCATCAAATGATGATGAATTATCAGGAAATAAACGGAAACATTCTGAACAGAATTTCATGAAAAAATTCATTCGAAGTCAAAAATCTCTTAATGAGAGAAGAGAACGAAGTAAACGATTAGGAATTGAAGAGAATTTTGACAACGATCTAGATGGAGTTCATGAAAAGAATCTTTTATCTCTCTCCGATCGATCGAATGGAAAAAAAGAAAAAGAAGAAAATAAATTTCAGATGAAAAATTTTCAATTTGAATTAGATATCGATAATTCGTTAAGTGATCTTCGATTTTATTTGAAACAATTGAACGAGAATACAAATAATTTTAAATATCTCAAATTCGCTGATTCAAACAACAACAACAGTGATGATGATGAAAGAAAAAATAAATTGACGACCATTTGTCCGTTGTTGATGGAGAAAGATATGTTTTTCCTCAAATATATTCTCACATCAACTCTGAAGGAACAAATATCAATTGCTAATCCACAAAACACTTATCGTCGTGATCAACCACAATTATACCATCGAAATGAACAAAGTGCCACAGTCCATCCCAATAGTGTGTACACTTTCCTCACACAATGTCTCGCTCCTCCACCAAATTATGAAATTCAAAATTCTCATTTATTGAGTGTCAATCCGAATATTTTAGTGTTTGGAAACATATTGAAAACTGATACGACACAATCATCATCATATCTTATTAGTAATACGAGATTTGATATTTTTATTTATCTTTTAATTATTTGTCCACTCCAATTATACAATGAGAATGAGAAGAAACTTTTATTTTGTGATGAAGAATTTCGAGCGATTATTTCTAATAATTTCTTCATTTCAATTTCATCCGATCAATTAGGTGAAATCAATCAATATTATGATTGTATTAAAATATCTATTGAAATTTTAATTCTCTTAAAATTCCATTGGATTCAAACAATTCATACTGCAATCCAATTGAAAACTATTTCAAATATGGAAACTGATGAAAATGATGAAATATCATCCATCGATCATTCTACATCGAAAAAACGAATATCTGCAGAATCAGAAGAACGAGAACAAAAGATATTTCGACTCATCTTCCAATTAATGGACATGAGTCGTGAGATGGAACGGAATAAACAAATCAACATCAGAAAACTAAAAATAAAAGAGATGGAATGGCTCCAATATCAGCAACAATCTGCCACTTCCATCAACGATAATGAAACAATCAAGAAATTATTTAAAGAAGTTCATCAATCAGTGAAAGATTTTGGAGTTACCTTCCGAGAATTCGAAGAATATCGATCGATTAATAAATTTTTTGAAATTGTCAAATTTCTTTCTATTCCAATTTTGAAATAAAATTTTCTTTCTATTCTAATTTTAAAATTAAATTTTGTTCAGGTTATAAAATTTTCTTTCTATTCGAGTTTTGAAATAAAATTTTGTTCTGATTATAAAATTGTCTTTGATTAGGAGTAGTAGTGGATGGATGAGGAAGAAATAAAAGTAGATTTAATAAATGAATTGTTGATCTTTAAATAAAGTCGTTGTTTCATTAAGTTCTACGTGTGATTAGTGGAGGAATGACGAGGACAGATGTGAATAAACAGTTTACGGCGTAAAACAAGTTCAATTGAGCACAAAGTGTTTGCTTAATTTATTATTTGGTGCTTTATTAAACAGAAAACAATTGATAAACTGATGAGATGATGAGATGAACTGAAAAATGAAAAATAATATTTAACACTTTCTCCATTCATTTAATCTCGTCCGATAACTGAGTAGGTAGATTCTATCCAATCTCCATTCGAACACTCCTCTACTCTCCATCAAATGAAAGAGATACCGTTTGAATATCTGAGAACAATAATGGAGATTTATGTTCTAGTTCATCTCAATCATCGTCGTCAAACATTTCCAGGCAGTTTTCGGAGGTGAAGAAAAGTTACTTTCAATAAAAATAACAAATCAATATCGGTATTGTTTAAGAGTAAACTTAATTCGTAGACATCTCAACCTCGTCGAACGAAAATCAATCGATTCTCTTAACATCAGAATACAGATGAGAATGGTGAAAAATCATTTATTTCTCATCCGTACAATGATCTTATGATCGATGTCTTGATACACAGGAGACCAATAAAATTAATGTTTCTTTTGAAACGTGTGAGAGCGGCGAATCATCATTAATATTTCCATCATCTTCCAATTGAAAGAGAAGTTTTTTTTGGATCGATAGAGAAGTCATCAATTTGAAGTGGAACGATTGCATGGATTGTTGCACATTCGAATGATTTTCGGCATTCTCAATCGTTATCATCGATATCATAATGTATTTCAAATTAAATTTCTCATGTAATGGTAGTAGAGTGTCATTCACAAATTTTATCTATTTGATTTTCCGTTTCAATGACGAAAGTTAATACATTCCGATCATTTCATTTGATTTCCCGGATGATCAACATTCATCCATTCGAACTTTCTAATAGAATCGAGTCTAACTATCGAGAATGGATATCGAATAGAGTCTCATCTAAATGAATCCATCTTCAAACTGATTAAGACATTGGAAGTTCAAAAGATGATTTTCGTGGGATTTATTAGAAAAATGTGCAGAACACGAGAAGGACATCAATGGACATGAGTAGTAGTGCCGAATGGTTTGGTGAGGGATGTTCATTTTCTTGTAACTTATATAATCGAATAGAGTTCAAATAAACAATAAATTTATTTAAACATTCACTCGACTTTCATCTCAGCCGGATTTGGTCCATTATATTCGATCGTATTCCATAATTCTTTCTTCATCCTTTTAACTTTATTATAACAAATAAGAATGGCATAGATCGGTAGTCGATTGAAGAGATGGCACAATAGTCAATTTAATTGCCTCTCCACCACTAAATGATGGTAGCAGTGTGGCTGCTTCATCCATTTCTTCTTCTCCTTCTCTATTATCACATCTAATTAGCTCATCATCTTCTTTTCTCTCATGTTTATTTTAGAATCGAACTAATTTAATCATTCTCTCCCAACAATATTCCATTTGGATGAGAAGAATTTGTAAAATTCATTTTCTCATTTTTTTTTGAGGTTAATTTTCTTCGGGAGGAATAAATCCAGTGAATGAGCAACTGGCGAAGAAAAAAACTTCGTTCCAATGTGAAATGTGTCACCTTTTCTCCTATTCTTCAGTTTCGTCACTAATTTCAATTCTTAATTTCTCTTTGGATTTTCTAAAAATGATCAACTCGATATCTTCCTCCCAAATGCTCGAACTACATTCCTGGCGTTCATGTGTGAAATAAATGAATTGAAATAATGATATGACATGAGTCACCCTATTATTTCAACGATATTTTCCCATCGTTATTCGAAAGCTTCTGCTGCTGCTACTCTCACATCGTTTATGAAGTCATCTCTAATTTCTTGTTTGGTACGCGACTGACTGACTATCACTGACGTTTCGTCTTTTGTGTCGTGATTTAGGAAAGAGTTGGTAATTAATTGAAGTGAGTGAAACGGTGGTTGTTTAGGCAACAACACCGGTTCGTCTTTTAGGAAAAGTAAGAACAAAAAACTTATACGTTGCAATGCCTCACTAACTTTTCAGTTGCATAACATCGTCGTTTTATGTTTCATTTCATTATTATTAATTTCATCCATTTACCAATCGTGGAAGATGACAAAAATTAAATAATAAAAAGAAATCACTCTCCATGATCGGCATATTATATATATTCTTTATTATCTTCACAAACAACATCATCATTACCATTACCATTATCATCATCATCATCATCAGCATCAAACTAGAAGAATTGAAACATGTTACTTTTTCATGTATTATTAATCGACTATTGTGGAGATTGCGTCAACGTTCATGATAAGACGGTATAATAATATAAACAAGTTATTACGACAGGAAGATGTTATCATCGTTTCGTTCCTTTTACTTTCTTTCTTCTCATCAGCCACTTTCTTCTCAACCGTTCTTCTTTCTGATTTCTGTCATCCTTGATGACATGATATAATTTCACTCACTAATTAATCTTCTCCAACGAATATTTGAATGGAATATAATTAATGTTTCCTCAGGAAAGTCTCCCATTACGTATCTCCACTTTCTCCTTCAACAAATTCAAATCAGGAATTTTATTTATCTAACAATAAAAGTTCTTTCTCTTGTGAATTTCTTTCTTTTTTATATGATGAGAATATTTTCAAAGTTTTTGTTGTTTCAATTAGATGGTGGTGGATGGAGCCTTGTGGATTCTTCCCAGAAAAAACCCATCATTCTATTGTTGTTGTTAATGGCGAGTAGAAGTGATTCTCATTATGAGAATTATGAATGAGATAAAGAAAGTAGAAAAGTAAAGTACTTGAATACATCTGTTAGATAGAAATTATTCCTTTTTTTATTTATAATTGTCTATCTCAAAAATTCTAACACGTTCTTGTTGATCATTGTTGCACGTTGTATTGGAATTACGTTTCACGTTCTTTTCTTATCTACTCTCAACAATCAAGACAAATTTCTCTTCTTTCTTATTCTCGTATCTTCCACTCAAATCTGGAAAATATTTATTTAATAATATCTCTCCCAAATTTCTTGAGTAATAAGAAAATTGGAAAGTTTGTTGAATTTGATGCGTGTCTGTGTCTTGAAACAATAACGGTCTTCATTTGTCTAAAAATTAATGAGAATCAAAAGAATTATTAAAAGAAATGCAAGAAAGGAAAATTTTATTGTTCTCATCGAAAAATTGTAAACATCTAAAATTTTTTTTTTATTCAGTCTGTCTAATATCATTGTACCATTAAACTCATATTACCATTCGATAAGATTTTCCATCGATTAACAATTTCATGCTGTTCATCTCCTATTTCGACGAGGTGTTCCCATTATTTCATTTAATTCCCCTACAAATCTCCAATCGATTCAATTTATCTATCATTTCAACAACTATTCTTTTCACGAATTATGAAAGAGTGAAGAGATTATGCAACGAATTTATTGGCACAAATGCAAACTCATTTATATGAGAGAGATGATGGGGAAAATAAGTCTGTGCATTTTATTTGCACAAAATAAGAGAGAAAAAAAGAAAGTCATTTCTCGTTTACCTTTTTTCTGATTGGCCGATTTCTCCTTATAATTCCTTTACCTGAAGATTGATTGAGCGCGAAATTGTACCTGAGTGAAATTAAGATAATGTCAACGATTGGTTCGTTAATGAAACTCTTTTTCTTCTATCACATCGACATTATCTTCATTCGTTCGCTCGTCATATGTGAGAAGAGTTCGAATGGAGAATGGAGGAATCCTCTCGATAATTGAGAATGTGTTGATAGTAAGAGATTGCAACTGAAGATAATCAGATAAAGTCAATGTTCTCCGAATTGAGACAAAAGGTAATTCAGATTGCAGAGTAGAATGCAGGTAGTAGTTTCCGTCGAATGTCGTATATGTGCGTAATGTTATCTTATGCAGTGCGGGAATAAAGGAGAGCGAGCAGAGTCAAATAAAGGAGAAAGAAACGATACATCAATCACAGACTGTGCGTGTAACCCATAATAATGGGAAGAATTCGTTTACATTAATATAATAAGACTCATCTTCATATACCACACCAAACGAACGAGACGGTATTGATGAAGTGTTGGGTGGGAATGGTGGAAGACGAATGATATTAATGTGTTTTATATAAGTTTTGAGGAGGGGGATAAAAAAATAAAATTTCTATATTCTTCTCCTCACAACTACCGATGATGTGCAGTGTGAGAATGAGAGAAGGGGTATGGTGGGTAGGATAGGAGTTTTCTAAAGACAATATTGGTGACATTCCATTATACGGTGTACAATAGTGTATAGGTGCACATAGGGTCATCATCCATTTTGAATAGGATCGAATGGGATGCATGTTTAATATCATGCGATTCTTCCTCACAAATCTATACCAAATTATAGTCTTCTTTTTCATTTTCTTCTATTCATCATTCTCCATTCCATTTTATTACGATGTCTATTGTTACGAACTTATTACGATTTCCGTGAGTTTAATTCGTCGTTCTCACCGAATAGGTGATAGATACTCTTTCCAAATAATAGTTTTCCGAATAATTCCAATATTTTCTCCATCTCTATGAGAAGATGCTCTGTCGGTAACGAGCAGTTTATTGGGGGGAGAAAAAGAAGGAAATATGACTGTTGAAAAGTGATTAAATGATAAGTGAGAAGGTCATCATAATTATGATTATGTTAAGTGATTGGTGCAAGCTCATATGACAAACAAAGAAAAGGAAAGATTTGGTGAATTGAGTGGAAAGAAAGAAGAGGATTTCCCAATTATTATTGTTCTCCAAATGACTTTTCTTTCTCAACTCTCCGGCGCAGGCACCTCAGTTCGAGTTGATTACGTACGTTTTGGTTAATTGTTGTCACTTGACGAGTGGAAGGAAAAACATTCGGGACGAACTAATAGAATTTGCACGAAATTAGTGAAAGGAAATGAAACTATAAAGGAATCAGTAATGAACAATTCGTCCAACAACTTTCGAAGTGGCACCTACTTCTTTATTTTCTTTCTCGCTGTTTTCTTTCAACATCCATCATTCCTCCTCTCGTGTAATGTGAACTTTTCTCAGTGAATGTTAGTATCGGGGATTGGGAAAGGAGGAAATGTTTGTTGTCGACTTTGAACGCAATTGACGACGGCAACAGCAGTTGCAATTCGATTAACATCTCCCCGCCAAACGACAGATATGGTTATTTGACTTATCATTCAAATGAGTGGGATCGATTATGCAAATCATTAAAAAAATACTTTCTTTCCTTTTATTAGTTGTGAGTTTGGTATGTTGGTGATTAGTTGATTAGCGAACGTGAAATGATTAAGGGACAGAAGTGAGAGACATATATGTCCACATATATATGACTGAATCAGTGATCGAGTCGCTGAATATGAGTGCTCGTATGTGAGGATATTAATAGATTGATAGAAAGATAACTTGTAGTTTAGTTTGAATGTGCAATTTTCGTTTCGTGCATATTAACGATGATGTGTCGCTATCTTCTTTCTGGTCTTCTCTTCTTCATTTTGATTTCTTATCCCCATTTGTGAAGTGATTGAAAGTGAGGATGTTGTTGGTGTTGGATTGATGTTCGATTAAATGTTATCTGATAATTAACTTTCTGCTCAACGATGCGCACTGTCACGTTTAATATGGTGACAAAGATACAATTGGCGGTAGTTCACTGCTACGAGAATTGAATTGAGAAGAAAGAAGGAAAACTCGTACGAATATCGAAATTTGATCGCTTGGAGGCACCTTCGTTCTTCCAACTCTCTCTAATTCATTTCTTCTATTCCATATAATTAGACTGTCATATAAATGATGATAATCTTTTTCTTCTCATTCCAATATCATCATCTTTTAAGTGATCTCTTCTCTCCATTCATTCGACATGAATCTCTTCCATTTCATGCTGTCATAAAGACAACTGAATGAATACATTCATCCGATAATCGAATCTTTCATTCAACACAACTTTCTCCATCACTTTTCTGTCCACCTTATCATTCGTTTTAAGCGGACGACTCTAATCGCTTCTGGTATTCGATTATCACTGAATAATATTCCGATGAAGATTAGTTCGGAGGATAGAAATAGATAGATAAGTGCCGACAAGTACTCTTCCAATCGCCTCTGGGTATGCAAGTTGTTCGAATGATCGAAAAAACAATAGTTCCTCCCGTCTTCATAATTTTTCCAAAATTTTTTATACTCATTCGCCGAAATTCCTAAATTGTCTGATTTCCATCACATTTCCATCACCATATCATTTCGAATCTCCCCATTTCTATATCTCCTTCAACTTTTCCTCGAATAGATTTTCTATTTATTGAATTGAATTCACGATTTACTTCGAACCGAATTCATCTTCTTCGATTATGCTAATGTCTAATGGGAATGTTACAACTAAACCTGATGTTGTTCCATCTTCAAAGAAAACGAACTTCTGTTCAATTCTTTCCATGATCGAATCGAATTATTCCTCACATGATGATTGGCATTCTTATAATACCAATTCCGATTCAGTTAGTCACAATTATTTAAATTATTTAAATATATTTCATACTGAATATATATAGACTGAAACTGATTCTTCTGCATCGTCATCGAATAAGGGTGAAAGTGAGATAACTGATTCACATGAACAGATCAATAATGTTTTCAACATTTTGCAATTACTCGCAAAAAAGGAAGATCAGATTAATAATACTTTAGTAGAGAAGAAAGTGAATGAGACGGACCTACTGGAACCGGGAGAATTACCCAAACGAATAAAAATGGAAGAAATGGAGAAAAGTAATTTGGAGACAGAAGTGAAAGAAGAGAAACCTCTCGAATTAGTGAACGAAGGAAATTCATTAAAGAATAATCCAAATGTAGCTGCTAATTTCTTAATTGCATTCCTCCAATTTCAATGTCGTAACCAATTGAGAAAGAAAATGAATGATTCCATCTCTAATTCACTGGAACAATTATCAAAAAATAATTGTCCGACTAATTTCAATCTGCCATCTACATTGTTACCACCTCAACCGAACGGACATAATCCGTTGACAAATATTAATGTTGATAGTTCATCTACCAATGAACAATTGATCAATAAGCGTCCGAATAATCTTCTGAACGGTACTAATCCGTCATTGATGACGTCATCAAATTTATCACTTACGAACATACAAGCACTCCTGAATATCGGCAATAATGTTATGAATTGTATTCCTGTTCAGAATTCGAATGGACATGTCAAACGTCGATACAAACGACGAAATCCAACAATGAAAAAAGAGAAAGTTGAAAAAAAGTTCTCGACGGTGCATAATAATGGAAATGTTAATAACAACAATAACAATAATAACATTAATAATAACAATAATAATAATAATAATAATAATAATAATTCGGAGAATGGTAAAGAAACGACATTCTCATGTAATCAATGTGACAAGACGTTCAGTAAACAAAGTTCTTTAGCTCGACATAAATATGAACATTCCGGTTAGAAAATTATTATTATTTTAATGTTAAATTAATGAAATTTTTTTAAAATTGATTTTTAGGTATTCGTCCATTCGGTTGCAATATCTGCAACAAAGCTTTCAAACACAAACACCATTTAGCGGAGCACACTCGATTGCATACGGGAGAGAAACCATTTCAATGCAACAAATGTATGAAACGATTTAGTCATTCCGGTTAGCGATGAAAATTAATTAAATGTTAAGTTTAAGTTCTATTTTCCTGATACAGGTTCTTATTCTCAACATATGAATCATCGCTATAAGTACTGTAAGCCAATGAAGGATTCATCGGAGAATGTTGTCAGTCCTCCCGATAATTTAACTAATCAATTGAACACCGTCAAAAATGAGTTGATGAGCAACGGGCCGAACCTTTTTCAATATTCAAATTACATCAATTAATTTCAAGAAACCAGTCTAATTTATTTTATCGAATGGAAGGATGTTTCATCAATTTTAACAAATGAGAATAACCACATTATTTTCCATTTATTTTATTTATTTTTAACGGAGACAAATTAAAAATATTAAAATGATTCCCAAAACTATTTCCGTTATCTATCGTCATTCTAAAATAGAAATTGATGGAAAACAAAAAATCTAACATGTATATGAAACTCTTCCAGGATTAGAGTATATTCATGGAATGTACAAATGATCTTCATTAGAAATGTTTCAGTTTCTTGACATCTACAAACAAATAATAAGAATAATAAAAGAAAAAATAAAATGAAACTTTGAAAATAATTGAATTGCAATCTCCCTCGACGTTCCATTCATTCGATTCAACCGATCTACCAATTTTAAATTATGAGATATATTTACTTGAGTTGTCTCAAACGTTCTTCCCAGAACATAATAAGGCTAATAAGATTTATCAATTTGATTTCGACATAAATTTGATGAAATAACTTTTGGATGATTTCGTTGTAATAATTTATTTGAAATTAGAAATAATAGTTTTATTGATTCACTGGACGTTCCACGATTTTTATAATAAAAATCAATTAAACTTTCATAAACTTTGAAGAGTACAGAGAACATACAATAAATTAGACTATAAAATGAGAATAAGACCAACCGAATATATCATTTTGGAAAACGGAAACCTCACTATCTAACATCCGGAACAATGTCATCGAACATTTACTTCCGAAAAATTTTTCTATTTTCTATACCATAAAAAGAAAGGAAAAAGAATAATATTAAAATATAAGCGAACTAGAAGAACGAAATGAAAATACCGGATGTTCGTAACAAAGATGTGCTAAATTGAATTTTCCATCATACGAATATATTAGAGAACTTTGGGCAAAAATTATTGCGGAATAATATCTATTCCAAGTAATTGAATTCAAATGAAAAGAAAGATGAAAATAGAAACAGATCATTTTTGAAATATTTTCGAAATGCTTCTTCTGTTAGAATGCCGTAGATATTCGACGCCTTCGCTATTGACAATGCCCATCTTTTTAATATAATTTCAATTTTAACTAAACAAATTTTTGGAAGAATAATTCAAACTGAATTGACAAATAAACATTTCGCTGGACGTAATGTCCTTTCATATTCCACACGGATACTTGTCGTTGAGCATAAATGAAGCCTTTCATAGCACTGTGCGAAATATACTCCCAAGCCAAACTCTGATATGTTGTGGGTTTTGGGTTAATTTTTCGAAATTAAGTTCTAACAATATTTTGAGTTTTATTCGGATATTTACCTGCCAACCACATCTGTGCTAAGTTGTAAGCGCAAGATGGATCTTTCGTTTTATTGAAACCTTTTTCCCAATAGAAAATCGCCTTTGATATGTCTCTCTCGATATTTAAGGCGATGTAACCCATTGGACTGTAAGCACGATGATCGCCCTGACTACTAATTAACTTTAATAAATTTGGAAATAGAATACCAATTCAATCGATTTCTTCAATACTTCTTTAGCTTCCGTTGAATTACCTTTCTGTCCAACACCCTGATAACATTTTTTGAATTTAACACTAAAAATATTAATTAACATTAAGTACTCTTATTCCAAAGTCTGTCATCATTTGAGGTTGATTATCATCAATAGCGTCTCGATAAAAATTCATGGCCATTTGTAAATTCCTTCGAATACCATTAGTTCCTTGGAATAATAAATTTGCAGCATGTAACTATCAATTGAATGATCTTTTCCAAAATTTTCAATAATACGAACTTTGGCATTTTTCACACCATTTCTTGCCTGATTTAAAACGAATTGAAATGTATCTGAATGTTGGTCAAGTTTATTGTAGGACTCCAATTTTTGACTATTAGTAAATCGGAATGAATCTAAAGAAGACTTTTAAAAAGATATGAAAATTTCATTTCGAATAAATGAACTTCATCTGATTTTGGTTTGATCATATCAATCAGATGCAACTCCATAATTTGTTCTAAATAAACTAACGGAAATTTGAAAAAAATATGATAATTTGAAAAAGAACCAAATGCTTGTTCATGATCGATTGGTATACCCAATAAATTATTTCCGTTAATTAACCACATTGCCATTATTTGTAGTGATAATTTATCGTTCCTATAAATTCCTTCAATGATGTAAGATAAACTCTAATCTCAAATAGAATGACATAATTAATGATAATTAAAAAGAAAAACTTTTCTTCGAAATTCTTCCACATTTTTTCCTCTTCCAATTTCATAATAGAATAAAACGATTAAAATATTCGACGATTTCGCATCGTCGAAACAAGCAGATGTTTCTAATAATCGAATACTCTCGTCTATATTCGTATTGATAAACTAAAAAACAGAATGATTGAATAAAGTAATATTAAACCGTAACCGCTTTCCAATTGTCCATTACGTAAATTTTTATTATATTTGAAAGTTTTAAAAAATTCAAATGTTTCTTTAATAAAATTTCTTTTGTTAACGGAACGAGATCACTAATACCATTCTTCAATGTCCCCACAATATCTTCAATACTTCGATCAGTTATCAAACAAATATTTTTCTCATTTGTTGTATGAAAAAAATGTTTTGGAGCATAGGAAGAAATCGATAAATTTCGTTGTTTCTCCTTGAAATTATCCAGTGCAATTTCGGTTTTCATTCGTTTGAGGAAACATTTGTGTTCGGAATGAAATTCATTCAAATAAGATTTAATATCAGCCAATCTTAAATATATTACGAGCTGTTTCCAAAAAATGACGGTGAAGATGATTAATATAAATTTTTCATATTATTAATACTAAACATTTCGATGAGGAATAATTTGATTTCGATAAATTTTCGATTCCAATAAAACTCCAGTCACACTCTTCAATAATTGGTTACCTCCGATATTTATATTAATTTTTGTATCATCTAAATGAAACAAATAATTCTTGAAACTATTTCCAATGAAATTTTTTTTTTAATTTAAAATTTCAATAGAACTTGAATCTCGCAACTCCGATGTATTTGATGAGATTGTCGTTTTTGTCTTTGCAACTCACTTCGATATTCCACTGAAGAGGAAAAAGATAAATGAATGGAATGATAAAATTAACGTAGTTGATTGTGAAATGTAATGAAATTAGACACCATCTTCTTATGGGTATTTTGAATATGCCTCTGGCAGAATTCTGAAGTATTCCGTTTTTATAGATGTACATTGCCAAGAATTCTTCACATTTTTATCGATAGATTAAAATGGTAAATTTATATGAAGAAACTTTCGTTAGTTAAACTGAAAACGAATCCATCATAAGTATCGTTGCTAAACGATGTGTAGATGATACTGTAAATGTTGTTGATATTCGGATTGTGAATTTGACGTATGTAAAGAATGAGAGAAATTGTTATTCGTGGCGAGCTAATTAATTTTCGTCTTTCATTCTCATCGACATTTGACAAAATGGATTGTAGTCGAATAATTTTCCCATAAGATTTCCCATTTAGAATTAACGGGAATGAAACTAATTTGTGAATGTTCTTATTCCTTCCCATAACTACAATAATTGGAGATAATTATAACAATTATGAGAATGAGATTAAACATCTTTCAATATGACATTGACAAAATCGAGATAATGATGGTAATTGATAGGAAAACCATGGAATAATCTGGAAACAGTCTTTGCGGTCCTCAGTAAATAAATGAATATTTTCAATTCGAATTTTCGTCAATTCACGACGATGTGAATTAATTAAAGTATATTTATGAAAGAATTGTTGGATCAATTGAAAATTTGGAATTCTTTTCAAAATGAACTTGTCAAATTCTTTTCTGTTACTTTCATTCCAACGGAATTCTGGAATTATTGTAACAACCATCAGAACTTCTTTAAAATTCAAATTATTCTTTTCACAATATTCTCGTTTGGTCAATGAATCGATTTTAAATTTTATGGAATTCGTTAATTGAAAATTATATTTGATTGTTTTCTCTTCTACTAAATCGGTGGCAGATAATTCGATGTAGTGATAATGGAATAATTTTATTGAATTATCATGAAATGATTTTCCTGTGACTATTATCAACAATTTTAAATCGTAAGACGACCATTTTAATCGACGAACAGTTTCTTCAGTCAATTGAACTTTTATGTCAAACGAGTCATTATGATGAAGATGATGAGGATCGTTTAATTTGTCAATAATAATAATGGAATGGAGGAATGGAATGATGAAAAATAAAATAAATAATTCCATCATCGACATGAAAAAATGATGAAAAGAAATGGAATAGACTAATGAAAAGTTTAAATGAAAACGTAATTTATTGTTCTTTGACAGAGGAAGAAGAATGGAAGCAGGTGGTGCCATCTGGTTTTTTTCATCGTACTAGAAAATTTACCTCAACAATTTTTTGTGCGAGTTGAATTGTTATGAAATCGAGAATGATAATATTTAATGCTTTTCTTTTCCTCTCATCATTCGCCATTAAACTATTCAGCAAATTTAATAATTTTTCGTTCATTTTACACACGAGACATTTTCGGAGATTTGAATAAAAATTTTTCACGATCGTTCCAGTCGTCGGTGTACAAATGGCTTGATTGACGTATAATTGATTAGGAGTGATACTTTCCCCGTTATATCGATTCCAAAAATTGGATAATAAAAATTTGTAGATAGTTTGCGGATCGGCAGAATTCCTCCAAGGCGATATAATGGTTTTTTTATTCCATAAGTATTCTCTATGGATGCTCGTTGGATATTGATAAATCATTAGAATTCGTCTTTTTTTTTCTATCATCTCTGATATGGATGGAATCAATTCATTAATCGGATAAGCAAATTCGGAATATCGATGATCGAGTATTGTAGCGAATTTATCCGATTCATCTGGTTGATTGAAATAGAGATGGTTTATATCGATGATCGCTATCTCTCTCGTATGAGAATTGAGCCAATCGATAATTGTTGAAATGACTTCATAAATCACATCACCATATAAGCCGTGACAACAATACATTTGAATTTCGTCATCGTCCAATTTCTCCTCATTTATTTTCCTTGTTTCGCGGAGGAGAACTCCGAGACGAATATCGAAATATCGAACTCCACATTCTAATTGATCAGTTATCGATTTGGATTGACAATGACTCCAATTGGAGAGAATTCTCATTCCAATACATGACGAGTAACCAACTATTTTCCTTATGGATTCAGGTTCATCGATCGCTACTCCATCTTTCGGATTGAGATAACTCGTCGCCGAATTATGACTTCCTATCAAACCGTTTTATGGAAATTTGAATTTCTTTAAAAATTCAACCTGGAATACACAAATCCGTTAACGGTAAATTAATCGTTTGCTCGTTTAACAACGACATCCAATTACTCATATCGATCTTCTTCTCGTCGGTATATTGAATGGTCATTTTGATGATATTCTCTCACGCTCGAAGAATTTTATGGAAAAAATCTGGAAATTAAATCGAATAATATAGAAACAATTTCAAATTCATCATTTGTTTTATTTATGAAAATTATTATTATTATTCTTCTTGTTATTGTTGGGAGGGTGTGATGGAAAAAATAAATTTTTTTTATGGAAAAATTTTAATTTTATTTCTTATCTCAACTATCACAACATTATTGTTTCCATGATAGAAAAAAGAGAAATTTTCAAATGTTCAAAAATACTTTATTAGCGATGTCGGACGAATGTTCCGAGATAATTGGTTGAACTTCCGTTTCGAGGAAATCATCCACAATCAATTCACAGGCACCTATGAACTTTTTGGGATTGAGTAGAGTTGGAAGACGTTGATGAATTGGAGAGAAATATTCCGTTTGAGAAATTAATTGAATTAAATTATTATCTTTCCCTTCCTATCGAGTGTGAGAGTTGTCCGTAAATAATAAATAAACAACAGAATAAATTATAAACAGACTATAAAAATAGTTTAACTTCTTTGACTTTAGCACCAGCAATTCCAGACAATTGTCGAAGATTCTCATGACATTCTTGTCGGTCCGCTCCATTTTTCACCATTTCCATTATGATGACTTCACTCGCCATAAATGGAAGTTCGTCATTAATTCGACGTTCGATCATTTTCGGATGAACAACGAATCGTTCGAGAACATTCTGCAGAGTAATGAGACAAGCGTCCGCTGTGAGAAATGATTCGGGAATGGAAATTCTTCGATTAGCCGAATCGTCCAAAGTTCTCTCCATCCATTGAGTACCTAAAGTAAATGTGGCATCATTTACCAATATCATGAGATGTTTAGCTAATGAACAAATTCGTTCACAACGAATCGGATTCCGTTTATATGGCATGGCACTAGATCCTACTTGATTCGTTTCAAACGGTTCATCAACTTCTTTGAAACTGATCCATAATCTGATATCGGTAGCGATTCGATGCAATGAACTACCTAATGATGATAAACGAGAAATTAATTCAACATCAATCTTTCTCGTATATGTTTGTCCAGTAACGATAAATGATCTGATAAATAATATATGAAAAAATTGAAATAATTAAATCAATTGATGGAAGAACTTTTCAAAATTAAATTGTTTCATTATAAATTCATTCAATTTCTTCACTTTCTCATAATCATTATTAAATAATTCCATAAAAGACGCTAATGTTCCAGTGGTGCCTTTAATTCCACGAAATGGAATACTTTTATGAAATTCTTTCAAATTATTATAGTCGATTATTAAGTCCTGTAGCCACATGGTAAACCGTTTTCCTACCGTTATCAATTGAGCAGCTCTAATATAATAACAATAATAATTATTGATTTGAAAATGAATGAAGAGAAATGGATTTGATAACTGTAAATGAGTATATCCCAAACAGGGAAGATCTTTATATTTTTTCGCTAAATTATAAAGACGGAAAACACAACGTCGTAACTAAAAAAAAATTAATGGAAAATTTAAAATTAATGAAAAAATTTTAAATTGATAGAAAATTATTGAAACTATTTGAAGAATTATTTCGAGACCTTTCTTTATGAGAATTAGATCCTATAAAAATATTTTTAAGTAAATTAAAGTGAAATTATTTCAAATAAACCGTATTGTCTCCGACGAAACAACTTGTCGCTCCTAAATGGATGATTGGCATGGCTTTTGGTGCCGCCATTCCGAACGTATGAATATGTGCCATAACATCATGACGTAATTCCTTCTCTTTTTTAGCAGCGAAATCAAAATCGATATTATCAATATTCTCTTCCATCTCTTTCAATTGTTCGTTGGTGATGTTCAAACCGAATTCTTTCTCTCCTTTGGCTAACACAAACCATAATCGTCGCCAAGTTGAAAATTTATTTTGATCACTAAAATTAAATTTCATTTCATCACTCGAATATCGTGAGGTGAGTGGCGTCTGATAAATGTTGTGTGACGACATATTTCACTTCTAATTTTTATAGATAATAATCTAAAATATTTCATTTGGATGAGAGAAATAAACGAGAAGAATAACAAGAGAAAAAAAGAGAATGATCGAAAGGGAATTTTCCAACAAATTTACAAAATTAACAAAATTAAAGAAACGAAATCTATCCAAAAATAATCATGTTTTTGTTGTTGTTGTTGTTGTTATAAATAATTTTTCATTCCAAAAAACAAATAGAAAACGAAAAAATCTCTTTAAAAAATTCAGTTCATCATTCTTCACTTCAACAAATTCAATTGAGGTTGATCATGAAAATTCCATCGAAATCTTCGAATAAATTTTATTAACAATCATTCACCAAATTCATCAAACGATTGATAATAAGAATGAATAAGGGAATATCTGTGAAAAAAAAATATTAATTTATTTTTCGCTTGTCAATTGACTCGTCTTTGGATTGTGATTTCGTTGATTGTTGATCATCTTCTTCACTAATCGATTCAAATCGACGATATCGATTGGTAGTTGATAGATCGCTAACACCTTTCCCACAATCCAATCCGATGGGAATCGAAGCTAATCGATGTCGTCGTGTTCCATTTTGAGTCTTCTCATCGATACCAATCACACTAACGGTAGTTGTCGGTTCTTTTGAATTGAGAATGACGTCACAATCTCGAGGATATTCACGAGAAAATGATCGACGACGTTTGATTTTATATGGCAATTGTGGATGTTGATGAACGTCAGCGTTGAGGAGAAAGGGATCGAAAAGTGCTGATGGATCTGAAATTAATCTCTGGAATCTTTTAGCGGCACCAGGAGGTTGTGGAAGACAACCGACATTATCGATTGTTGTTGTTGAGCTATAGACGGATGGCATTGTTGTTTTAGGGAGAGTCAATTGAGTGTCACTAATAGCAGTAACGACGGAAGAGGTTGTTGTTATAGTGGTGGTAGTTGGAGTGATATCAGATGATGGTATTGTATTGATTAAAATCGTTTGATTATCAGATGTAACAACTGTGCCATATTGTTGGGATTGATCAATTTCCTCTTTTTCTTTTATCTCCTCTAAATGATGTTCACGATAAATCGGTCGAGCTGATTGATAATCATGAGTGGCACCAACTGTCGGTGCCGATGATGCCATTCCAACAGCATGACTTATAACATCCAATGTATCACGAACAGATGCGAGTGGAGCATTATAATTCTTTTTATTATATGGAAAATAATTATGTCGATGATGATGATGATGATGATGATGATGATGATTACGACGGTTTTCTGAATGTTGTTGTTGTTGTTGTTGATCGTAAGAAGGATTTTGATAATAATTTTGTTTATTCGTTTTGTCGATGAGAGTGTTTGTAGTGGTTGTTGGTGTAATGATAGTGGCATTAATAGAAGAAATGATTGGTGAAGAAATTAAAGTTTTCGTTTGAATCGGTGACGTTACCGTCGATAAATGCAATTGTTCGCACGAAACTATTTGATGATAATCTCCATTACCCATAAAAACTGTATCTGATATTGTTGTTGATTGAAGGATCGTTGCATCTTCTTTCGTCACCATGACAACTGATTGTTGAGCGGTGGATAATCGATGATGGAAATTTTCTTCATTATTAATTGGAAGTGATGATGAAGGTAATTTTGGTATTTCATTCATTTGTTGATGTTGTTTCTCATTATTTTCCATATTTACATCACCACCTGCTAATGTTAACGATTCGAGTGATGAAAGATCATCATCATCGATCAATAACATTTCTGCTTCTAATCTCATTTGATCAAGTTGTTTCTTCATATAAGCTCTCGTATCTTCGTTGATTGGATAGAGCCAGAGAACAACTAAACCTATTGCCATTAAAAGAAAAGGAATTGGCACGACCAATACACGTAACATTAAAGCGACTGATGGTGGTTGTACACATTGATCGGCATTATAACCAGCTGCTCCCAACATAATTTGAGATAAGCCTAAAAGAATCGCTTGAAATAATTTGAAAACGACAACAAATAACGAATAAAAAATCGCTTCTTTTCTCTGACCATATTTGATGGTATATTCGTCTACAACATCCGGTAACATTGACCATGGTATGAGGAAGATAGCACCAACTGAAGCGCCACTGGTAACCGCCACAATGAACATGATCCATGGGGGATTTTGTAGATAAATGAGAATATAAAGTGACGGAAAAGCTGATGATACACCAATTGCTAAAGTCGTTTTCTTTCCATATTTCGTTGAGAGATAATGCCATAATGGTAAAGAGAATACACTCATGAAAAGTAGAGCGAAAATGATATAAGTTAATGCTTGTTTATAATGGAGAACATGTTCAACATACAAAGCCAAATGAGATTGAACTGCCAAAACAGCCAAAGTGAACAAAAGTCCATGAGTGGTGAGTAGTACATAAGATTTTAATTTCATAGCCATTTTGAAATCTTCTCTAAACGATGGTCGTTTTCCCCCATCTCCATTATCCATTTTTGAAATTAATTCATTATTTTCTTGAATTTTTTGTTTGCGATTAAAATCTGTTTCCATTTCCTCTTTATTATCTAATTCTTCATTCTCGATACATTTATTAATGAATTGATTATTATCATTATAATCTTTCACTTCTTCAAATGATAATTTCGTTTTTGATTGTTTTACTACTGATTCTCTTTCTTTAACGAAAATGAAAACGATCGTACAACAAATCACATAAACACAACCGACAATTACAGCAGCATAAATATATCCTTTATTTGCTTGTTCACCCACATCATTCAATTCCCCAATGAAAACATATTCATTATTGATACATTCACGATGTTTCTCATTATCATTACTATATCGAGCGATCATCAATCCTTGAAGGATAGACGAAACAAGAAAAGCGATCAATTCCATAAAAGTTCGATATAAATTGGCGAGTTCTCTCTCTCGTTGATTATGTGTCAATAAAACATTTAATGCAGTATGTGGAATACGTAACGTAGATGATGTGGTAACGAAGAGAACATGAAATATTAATAACCAGAAAAACCGTTGAATTTCCGTCGAACCTTTAAATGGAATCCACCACATTCCAATATAACAGAAAGCAGTAGGAATCGAACCGAATAGAATCCATGGACGCATTCGACCAAAACGAGTCGTTACTTTCGTTACTACCATTCCCATTAATGGATCAGTTAAACCATCAGCAATCGATCTCACCGCCAGAATGATGGAAACATAAAGTGCTCGAATTCTCATTTCTTCTAAGAGGAAAATTGGAGCGAAGAATCCCATCAAATTATAACATGCTTGAAAAGGAAAACCACCCACGGCATAAGCTAATTTCGTCTTCAACGGAAGACATCCATCATCGTCATTTAATTCTACATTTGATGATTCGGTTGATGGTGTGGATGGTGGAGTTTTATGACGTCTAACCACATTCTTTCCAGTCCGTTTTACTTCATCCACTTTCGAAATACTCTCCACTGAGGATGACGATATTTTCTTCCACAAATTCGTCATATCAATTTATTTTCGAATGTTATAGAAAAAAAATGAAAACCGTCCAATCTGAATTAATCGATCGTAATCATTTTAAATCTGAAGAAAAATGTTTGATCTAATTGAAAATAAAAGAAATTTAAAAAATATAATAAATTTTATGTGACTTTTCCACGATGAAATGAGATTAACACGAAATAAAGACAATGACATTTGGTTGACGATTAACAAAATCATAAAATTGAACATGAAATTGTCATGATTTGAGATTTTGACAATAGATGAAAATTTAAACAATTTCTAACTCGAAATTTTTAAAAAATTTATCATAATTTTTTTTCCGAAAATTTGAAGAAAAAAAAGAATTTATCAAAATTTCTTTTTCCGAAAATTTGAAAAAAAATTCTTATAATTTCTAATTGGAAATTTTGAAAGAAAAAAAATTCTGACAATTTCAAATTGGAAATTTAGAAAGAAAAAGAATTTCTGATAATTTCTAATTGGAATTTTTGAAAGAAAAAGAATTTCTGATAATTTCTAATTGGAAATTTTGAAAGAAAAAGAATTTCTGATAATTTCTAATTGGAAATTTAGAAAGAAAAAGAATTTCTGATAATTTCTAATTGGAAATTTAGAAAGAAAAAAAAGAATTTCTGATAATTTCTAATTGGAAATTTTGGAAAGAAAAAGAATTTCTGATAATTTCCAAATCGAAATTTCACAAATAGAAATGACAAATAAATGAAATTGATGAGAATGTTTTGTGAGAAAAATCAATTCCATTAAACGGATTGTGTTGTCTTCCGTGGGAATGGGAGGGGAAAAGATGTAATCGAAAATAGAAGTTATAATGATAGTGACACATTTCAATCTCGCGAGATTGACTAATCTCGAATTTGTTGACAATGAGAAAGTGAAGGAGAGAGAAAAGAGTATCTGTACGGAATAAATAAAATAAATAAAAGAACTGAATATCACTGAGGATTTGAAAATGTTGAATTTGTGAAAGAAAAGAAAATATTTTAAATTTGAATTGGAAGTGAGATTCTAATGATCATTGGGACAGAATATGGAGGAATAATATCCACGATTTCCTTCATTATTCCTTTTATTCGACAAATAGAGTCGTTTGATGATTGTGGGAAATCGATGAATATGACGATGGATAGTTGGCGCATCATCCGGTTGATGGATGAGAAACCAATCGTCTTTCACTTTCACATTAATTAAAAATTTAATAAAATCATCATTGTAAAATAATGCGGTTTGATTTAAAACGTTACAATCATTCGTCAATCGATATTCATCTTGATCTAAATTTTCATTCATTTCATCAAATGATAAAGATGATGCAGATCGTGTGAATTGATATCGGAGTAATTGGAGATCATGTTTAGGGAGGAAATTGAAGAAATATTTCAATTCTGTTGATTCTTTCATCATTCTCGTCTGATGATCATTTGGATGATTTTGATAAATTTTATTTTGTCCAATTCGATTTAATGTTTCTACATTTGAATTTGAATTTAAATTTGGAGATGATGAAGAGAGATATGATGAAAGTGAAGAAATGAATAATTGATGAACGATTTTTGCTCGAATAAGAATGAAAGGAACATTCATATATTGACTGATCGCTCCAAAATATTGAAGTAATTCATCGATATCGATTTGATTAATATGTTTTTCGAGCATCTCCGAATAATAATGTTTTCCATCATCATCTATCGAATCATTATTCTCCATATCGGACGTTGTGAACTGATTAAGATTATCTAACGAATTCTCACCAGAATTGAAATATTGTGTAAATAAACCATCGAAAATTCCACTACGACGACGTTGTGGTCGTTGTAATGATTGACGTGATGGCGAAGGAGGAACGGAACGTTGTTGTAATGATGGAGTAGCTGATAATTTTCTAGAATTGAATCCTCTCCCCAAAATATTAAGAACGGGTTTAAGATAAATGTCGAAAATAGCGAGAATTATGAAAAGAATGAAAAAGTTCGACGGTGACGTCCAACAACATTCCCACACACTCATCACATCATTAAGATTGGAGGAGAATTCTCTCTTCAAACACAACAATAACCATCGATGACAAAATAATAATTTCGATTGACAATTATTGATAGCGTTGTCGATGGATTTCATTTGTCGAAGTTCATTTTCAAAAATTGTATAATTGAAACCACTTAACGAATAAAATATTTGGGGTTGTATGAGGAAGACTAATTGTGCCAATATTTTTAAATGAAGATCAATCGAATTAGTTATATAAATTAATTGAAGATCGGGAATTTTTGAATTATATGACATTTGTCCTTTCTTCTCTAACGAATTCGCTACCAATAAATGATATTTTGATCTTTTCAATTTTGAAATAGGAGAACTAAATGAATCACCATGACAATACATAATAGATACGAAACACCAAAAAGCGGTCGATTCGTCATGAACAACTAACAATAACATGGAAACGATATCGGCCATTCCTTGTGTATAGCCGATTGTTGGTTCGAAAGCGATCGACCATGACAAAAGAATCGATTTCAAAGTATTCACATTCCAATTATGACAACCTTTAAATTGGGAAAGATTTCTATCTGTTCTCACTACATCTTTTATGATGATATGAATCGTTTCTGATAATTGTTCCATATCTGGATCCACTTCGATATTTTTCTCATTTTTTAATTGATTATATTTCTCGACGAATTGAAGAATCTCATCACGGAACTTTCTCAAACGATTATAATAAAAATTCAATTCAACATATCGTCTTTCTACGTCATCTTTCGTGAAATGGAATGGTAACAATCCCAAAATATATGGCCATAATTGACGACGTGTTGTTGATTGCATTCCGTTATGATTGAAAATCATTAATTTCAATGTCTGAAAAACATCGTTTTTTGTTCGGTTCGTAAGACTTTTGACGAATGATTGGACGATTTTGAATGTGATTCCATGTTGTGATATCAGATGGAATTGATGCAGATTCTGGAAGAAAGTTCTGTAATTCGCTCGATTATTTATCATAAATTGATGATGGAATGAATCGTCTTTGTTGGACATGAATATTCGATTAAATGTGTTATAGTCTCTGGAGAAACTTTGACGGCGATGTGTCGATGATGTTAAAGAAGACATTCGATTGAAAAATTTATTCGATTGTTGATTGGGAGGATAATATCTCTGATTATTATTTAAATAATTCGAACTTTTCCATGAAGACGATGAAGATGATGATAAAGATGAAAATGGAGAACTCTTTCTCAAACTCGACAAGATATCGATGGATTGAACATGAAATAATTCATTCAATGAAAATTCGATAATGGGAACTGATGGAAAATATGAACGATTTTCAAATAAATTTTTCTTCATTTCATTTATATTCGCTTCATGATAATAAAACGAATAAATTGTGGAGGGTGGAGTTGAAACTAATTTCGTTCTCGCTTGTCGAGCATTGAAAGATCGAACTGAATTCTGTTGATCGAACGAATTGAAAAGAAGAAGTTGGCCCGAATTATTTTCGTTATTAATAATCAGGAAAATAAATTTTAATTGTTGCAATTCAATTATGAGAGGAGAGGAATAATATCGTTCATTAATCAATCTTTTTCCATCTTCTTGATTTCGTTTATGTGAATTCTCTATCGATGACGTAAATTGTCTCAGATCACAATTTTCAGGATTTTCTTCGAATTTTTTCGAATTCTCTATCGACTCTTTATTTTCTCCAGATTGAATTGTGTTTGAATCGGTTTGATTTTTTGATTTCATATTAATCGATAATTGAATGAATCCTTCTAATGCCAATATATCGGAATCGATATCGATAGCACAATTATCATTCTTTCCTTCTTTCTTCCATCGCTCATAAATATCATTCCGATAAATTTTATGTTGACTCGAATCGAATTGATCATCCGCCAACAGACTACTCATTGAAATACATTCAAATTCTGATTGTAACGAAGAATTCTCGTACATTTTCGATGGTACTGTCGTCGATGATGATTTCTCTTCATTGTCATAATTGCATGAACAAGATGATGATGATGATGATGATGATGATGAAGATGATGAAGATATTTTTCTTCCACTTTTATTTCGATTTACATTCGCTAATGATGATGATGAAGTTAATTTTGGTGGTGGTGATTTTTCCGTTTTCGTAATATTTTCTGGTACCCAAACGACTGAGATATGTGGAGGACTGTCGTTCATCGTTGAAGAGAAATAAATGAGATGGAATGTTCCTCTTTTATGACGTCGACATTTCCCGTGCGATTCATTCTCGTCTAAAAAACCATCAACCATATTACTCTCATAACCGTTCGAATGATAATAACAGATGTCATTCATCTTATACAACACATCTCCATTCAACGGCATACATTTGTTCACTTTCCGATTAATGCTGTCAGGAACGGAGAGAACCTTATTATAAATGGAATTAATCATTTTCTCAAATTTGAACGTGGAGATTGAGAATCATCTTTCACTTCACAAAATCATTAGAAGAATCATCTAGAGAATATATGTGTAAATAGATTCATAAAAATCGATAATGTGCGAAATAATTGAAGAAGTGATGAAGGGGAATGATGGAAATGATGGAGAATCCAATAAAAGTCTGACAAAGTCTGTGAAAGGAAGAAAATTCGAATAAAAAATCTCAAAATAAAATTAAATTTTATTATTTTCAATAAATTTCCATGTATTTCCAACATACTACCACTTGATCGTATGTGGAGGAGAGAAGATCATTATTTTTTCTGTCCTTATAAATTAATGTCGATTCATTCCTATTTCATTCTCTCCTGCTCCTTTACATTCAAATATTTGAGCTTTCACTTCATATTCCATTATTTCTCTCACATCTCAATAATGGAAGAATTAGATAAAAAATCATCAGAATAAGCATCATAAGGAATGAATCAGACAAAAATATATTAACAATTATACTTCCATCTCATAATCACATAACTAACTACAACTCTTCTAATTGTTGCATCTTGTCCCCATAATACCATAAGTCGATGCAAATATTTGATGAGTGTCCATCAAATACTTATTATTCTCATCACATGCTCCTTCTCCAATTCTTCCAAGAATCTGTTTGTATTCAACTTCATGTATTTCATCATTCATACCAATAATTACTATCTTCTCTTATTCCCAAAAATCATTTCAATTCTAAAAATGTCAAATTTATCTATCGCTCACTATGCTCACTTAATAATAATTTGCTTAACTTTTTTTCATCTGACAAATGTAAAATTTTATTGTTCAATTCTAAAATTCATAATTAATTTTTTAATTAGGTAATTATAAATATTAATAATGATAATCATGAAATAATTTATATAACCTAATTACTTAAAGTTTATAAATGGAATAAACAATTACAACGATCATTTAAAAAAATCTTGAAATTTCTTTCTTCAAAAGAAAAAAAAAGTTTTATTAAACATCAAAGAAACTTTTATCATCAATTACATAATTAGATTAACTAAATTTTCAAGGTTCTTCATTTGAACTACAATTATTCATTAATCGTTTTATAAGTGATATAAAATTCATTGGAAACATATTTTAAAAATAATTAAAACCATTGTTTATCCAACATGAACAATTTACTATTTACCGTTTTATTTAGAGATGAAATTCAAATTTTCAAAATAGAAAGAAATGTTAAATTGTTCAATTCCAACAGTATATTCATATAATATTTATGGACAATAAAACATACTTTGTAATGTGGAAATAAAGCAAAAATGTCCTTCGGTCATGAAGCTAAGAGACAATTTCGCAAAACTACTAGTAACTTATCGTTCAATGACCAAAAGCGTACAATGCGACATAGTAATGCATATGATAAAGTATATCTATTGGCATTATATTTCCTAATTATATTGGTCGTTTTAGCCATAATATTGATGATTTCGTTCGCCGCCGCTTTCAATAGAGAAAGGAAAATTGTTGGGAGTCGAAGTAAGTTTAAAGCAACTGGTTGTGTTCATAAGAAATATGAAGCGTTACGAGATCATTCAGGTTGTCGAACACCAGGACCAAAATTTCAAAAAACTTATAAAATGAGTGATTCTGATCGTCGAGCAGTTGTAGATTTACACAACGAGTTAAGAAGACAAGAACCTGGTTCTAATCTCCATTTCATATTTTACGACAAAAGTATTGAGGAAGTAATTGAACGTCATTTATCAATATGTAATTTAGAACATGACAAACAAGAACAAAGAGATGATCCAACTCTTCCCGGTCATATAGGACAAAATCTTGGGAGTATAACCTCAGTAACGGTGGATGTGCTGCAGTTCATTTTAGATATGACTCAAGGTTGGTATTCAGAGAAGAAATATTTTCGCTTTGGAGATAAAAACGATTTTAGAAAAGTCGGTCATTATGTACAAGTCGTCGCTTCACATGACATAAGAATCGGATGTGCAGCTGTTTATTGTGTTTCAAATATTAACATGGGATGTAATTACTATTACTATGAACCTCATACTATTGACGTACCGTATATCCGAGGAAAACCGTGTAATCTATGTAGAGATGGTTGTCATTGTAACGATGGTCTTTGTGACTGTGGTCGTAGTTTCGTCGGGAAGAAGAAAGACAACTCTTAAAAATAATCGATATATTAATAGCTTTTTCCTATTTTCTCAACATTGCACAAAATATATTATTATATAGTTCTATTACTTTTATTACTAGTAATTATTAAAACTTTTTAATACTCTGATAATATTATTTCGGTTAAACTAACTTCCATTTCAAACTAATGTTAAACGAAAATAAATATTTTCCTTTTAAAATAATTTTAAATAAATAATAATAATAAAAATTAGCAGAACTGAATTTTATCTCATTCGAATGTCGAAGTTTTCCTTTGAAATCTTTAAAATTTTACTCAAAATCATTTTTTTGTAAGAAGTTTATTATGAATACTAAATAAATTCCAATTGATCATTTATATTATCATTTGGGCAAACAATGGATTTATCGGCAGATGAGTATCACCCAATTTTCCTGATGAACGTTTTTTTGCTGACATGGTCATATGTTGGACTTGATGTCCGTAACCTGAATTCAGATTATCAGATCGCAATTCCAGTTGTTCAGCTGATGCTCTTCTATTGTGCCAATTAGATATTAGTTTAATTATCTTTTAATTTGTGGAATAATCAACTTATTTAAATCTGTAATTGGGTCATTTTTATGTAATAAATTTGGAATAACATAATAAATGTTATTCTCAATAAGAATGATATTCTACTTTACAAAAACTAAACACGACTATTTGGAAATTGTTTAAATCATGAAAAAAAAGATTTTTATTTTTGAGCTTTAATTGAAATTATAGAGTTAGTTCATTCATCTCATCAAACCATCTTTTCCAAATGGAGTTCAAAGCAACTATTTAAAGAAATCGTGATTGTTGTAATAAGGACTTGGTCCATTAAAATAAATGTTATTTTCATCACTTATTGGCTTATCGCTAGTAAATGGTTATATTTATCGTAGAAGACGAAGGCTTGTCAAAAAATCGACCTTCCATAACTGTCAGGTCATATAATTGGAGCAATATTTTTTGATATTTCTTTCTACCGACAAACAATATACTCATTATTGAAATTATTATTCGTTATTCCACTCTCATCAATATTAATCACTTATATTTTTCCTTAATTTTATTAATTTTAAATTATAAAACTCTTCCTCTGTTTTCCTCAATTCCTCATAATAGTCTTGAATCATTGAATGTTACGTTGAATGATCATAATTAGGAGAGATATATATATATCTATCCGAATTATCAATTTTTATAGATTTCTTATTTAATTCCACATTTTGACATGTTTCCTTAATGTTAGTATATGTAATAATTTTGTAAAATTTTATGGAGTAGTAGAGTACGTGGTCGAAATGAAAAGTACATAGATGGTAAATGAACAGATGTACGATAAATTATGAAATTAGATTAATTAAAATTACATTCTGTCCATCGAAGGACAGTTATTAATTTAATAAGTTTTTTAATAATTCTTCGAATTTCCATAATTAATTAGTTTTCGAAGTGAATTGTTATTATTGAATGATATTGTGTTATGATCATGTTAAAGTAACGAATGAATTATAAAACGAAGAAAAAACAAAAGTATTTGTATTTGGGAGAGGAAATTGTATTTGCACATTCGAAGAAAAAATCGATAAGAATTTCACTAAGCAATTTGGAGCTTAAGATTAATAATGGAAAGAAAGATTTGAAAATAATTAGTCGACCGATCGTTGTGAGAATGATATTTGCATATTTGAATGACGTTACTCTATAATAAAAATATTGCAACTTATTAATTACAGATCGTGTTCAATATTTCATCATTGGCATAAGATAAAATTATGTCGAATGAATCGGGAAATTCTTATTCTCAATTCCCTTCTAATTTTCATATTGATAATCGAATGGTACCCAATCCATCAGTCGGTAAAATCCCATCTACTACCGGAATCGAAGAGAGTCTTAGAAATTTAAATTTGAACGCACCACCACCACCACCACCTCTCAACGGAAATGGAAATGGAAATATTTATTTGAGAAATCATTCAGATATTAATCGGTCAATCGTTCCTCCAATTCCATCTAACAATTTCATCGAAAGCAGGAAGAATCCGTCCGTTTTCTCTTCATCAGATACGCAAATTCATTCGATGAATCCCCAAAATTATTTATCGATAAATGGTGTGACGGTAACTGGTTCGGAATGTAATAGTAACAACAACAACTGTAGTAATATGTCGTCATATAATCCGCAACAATTAAATTTCATTAATCAAATTCATAAAGGTCCAATATCATCGGGACCGTTAAATGATAATCGACCAGCCTCATCGAATTCCATTCGACCAAATATTCCATTGACCACCACCTTCAATCCATCCATTTTACCATCAACAATGGATAATATTCCTCCACCTTCAAACGTCCCCATACATTGTCCAATGCCACCAATGCCACCATCAAACAACAATAACAACGACTCTTTAAATGCGACAGGAATTGTTTCGAGTTCAAATCGAAATATTCCAACATATCAACCACACATAAATCCATTTCCACCAACAGGAATGCCTCCAAAAAATATGCCTTCTATTTCTAATGTTCCATCGACTCTATTACAACCAAAGAATTTGGGAATGCCACAAATACCAAATCAGTTGACGAAGGAACAAATGTCAACTTTCCCTCCTCTCAATTCATTAGCACCATTAGATAATGTAGCAGCAACACCAAGTCAACCTCCGAAAGCTCAATTTCGTTTATCGCATTTATTGGTGGATGACTACGTAAATTTAATGGATGAAGTGAATGTCATACCGGATAAATTGACGAAACCTGTAGAACCGCCATTAGGATCAAATGTCGTTCGATTAAATACTCATCCATCGTTTATTTATTCAATTTCATTTTCTCATTCAATTTTTATATTTCATCAGAATCATGAGATGTACATTAAATGCAATTCCCAATGAACAGACGATGTTAGATCGATGTCGTTTACCATTCGCCGTCATGCTCCATCCATTCAAAGATGTTCCGGTTTGAATTTATATTTTTAAATTTTTAAATTTAATTTTTTTTAAATTATAATTATAGAAATTAGATATTATTGAGAATGACGTTATTGTACGTTGTGCCAAATGTCGGAGTTATATCAATCCATTTATCACTTATATCGATAACGATCGATGGAGATGTAATATGTGTAATCGAATGAATTGTGGTCGTTTAATATCAAATATTTCTATTTTTCATTCAAATTCAAATTTTCTCATTTATAGTTCCTGCAAGTTTCCTTCATAATCAAAATGTACAAGCAAGAAGAGAAATTCGATTTGCTTCACATGAATTTATCGCTTCAGCGGAATATGCTCCAAAACCGTCGACACCAGCACTTTATCTCATTCTTTTAGATGTGTCACATGCAGCTGTCAATTCCGGATATTTGGAACATGCTTGTGAGATCATTGAAGAGACGTTATCAAAAATTCCCGGTGATAAACGAAGAAGAATCGGAATAATTCCATTTGATCGATATATTCATTTATTAGTTCCATCATTGAAAGATGGTGACGATAATGATTTTTGTCGTGAAACAATTCTTATGGGTGATGAACTTCTCGCTTGTCCCTTACAGAATGAAGAAGCAACATTCGAAGAATGGTTACCAATCGATCGAAGTAAATTATTAATTCCAATTGTTAATAATGAAAAGAAATTAATTAAACGATTAATTCAAAAAATTCCTAAAATGTATGGTGAGAATCAATGTCTCGATGTTAATTTATCGGCAGCATTAAAATGTGGAGTTAAATTATTGAATTCATATGGTGGAAGAATTACCATCTTTCTCGCTTCTCGTCCGACAATTGGAGAAGATATTAAAGATCAAAATCGAATCGGAGATAAAAAAATCACGGAAAATTTATTACTTCCATCATCTTTCTATAAATCGATTGGTATCAACGTCGTCCAACAACAAATCAGTATCGATGCTTTCGCTTTCAATTCCACATTTAGTGATTTAATTTCCATCAACGAAATGTGTCGATTAACGTCTGGACAACTTTATTATTATGAATCATTTACATCAAATTCCTTATCAAACAACAACAACAACAATAATAACAAAACGAATATTGTTAATAGTATGTCAGTGATGTCATCGCCAGTTCCGAAAATAAATCATAATAAATTTAATTTAGAAGTTGATGATGAAGTCCCACAAATCGTCCAAAATGAAATGAATTATTATAATCATTATGTTCGACGATTCCGTGAAGATTTACGTCGTTATTTATCAAGGAAAATTGGTTTTGAAGCAGTTCTTCGTTTGAGATGTTCGTCCGGTCTCAAATTGAGGAAGATTTATGGAAATGGTTTCATGAGAGCTGAAGATTTACTCCAAATTCCTGTCGTATCACCAGACAATTCTTATGCGATACAAATCGATTACAAATCGTCAAATTTAGAAAATATGAAATTGGCATGTTTCCAAAGTGCTCTCTTATTTTCCGGATCGGATGGTCAACGTCGTATTCGAGTTCATACCATGGTTTTGCCAATTACCAATAATTTATTTAATGTGATCGAATGTGCCGATCCGGAAGCCATCATTTTCATTCTCACCCGAATGGCTATTGAACGGTCAATTAATACGAGTTTGAAAGAAGCGAAAGAATCATTGTCTTTAGTTCTCGTCGATTTCTTATCAGCAGTTCGACAATTCCTCGTTGAAGAGAAGAAATTATCGGAATCAAAATCACAACTTGTCGTCTGTCCAAAACAAATGGCAACATTGGCTCTTTATGTTCATGCGTTGCAATCACATGTTAATTTAATTTTTTTTAAAATTATTTTTATCTTTAATTATTTATTTTCTCTTAAATTAATTTCAGCCTTTCTTCACTCCTATACGTCTTTCTCATGATCAACGAACATTTTATTTGTCGAAATTTCAAACGATTCCACTTCGTTATCTTTTGCTAATGATTTATCCGTCATTGTATGAATTGAATTGTTTGGAACAATGTGATGATCAAGAAGTTTTTTTTTTGTTATTTTTAAATATTTTCAACTTTTCGATTTAGTGGAAGATTTATGTGAAAGCATTTCCTCCTCATTACGAATATGGACGAAGTGTGAAAAGTAAAGGGGAATCGAAAAAGAAAGAAAATGGAAAACGGATCGCTCCAATTTGTTCTTATAGTGAAGTGTATAAAGAACGGTTCATCTTCACTTTTTTCATTCTTTGAATTATTTGAATTATTTGAATAAATTTATTTATTTTTAGAATACATTTCGCTCATAATACAGAGTTTTATACTGAAGACGAATTAGAAAATGAAACGGAAGAGGAAGATGGTGTTCGTATCAGACAATCGAAAAAGAATGAAGGAATTGAAGAAGAAGGAGATGAAGAAGATGATGACGAGAATGATAATTCTTCCTCCTCCACAGATGGATCAGAAACGGATGACGACGATAAAGTGATCGATGTTGAGAATGAAAATTGTCATGTGGAAACTGAGGGATATTGTAATTTGGAGAATTGTCGTGCAATTTCTCTTATTCAACCTAAAAGAATATCGTTGACTTATCGAAATATTAATGAGAACGGTTTATATTTATTAGACACGACAGAATGGTTCATCATTTATGTTGGAACAAATGTGTCACCATCAATCCTCCAATCTGTATTCAATGTCAATTCGTTCAACGACATTCCTAACGATTTAGTTAGACTTTTTTTTTTAAAATTATTTTTATGTATTTTAATTATTTTATTAATATTTTATTATACAATTCAATTAAATAGCATCGATTACCATTATCCAAATCAAAATTATCTTCGAGAATCAATCGATTTATTGATTATTTACAATCGATACGTCCATTCCATACACCAATTAAGATCGTCAAGTTCCTTCTTTTTCTCATCGAACTGATTGCATTTTCATTCTTCAGAGCTCGATCCTCCGATACCGTTCAATTTGTTATTAATCTGTTGGATGATAAATCGACATTTGCTGATAGTTACTATGGTTATTTGCGAACGATCTCTGAACGTCTAAAATGAATTTTTTACCGAAATCTATTTAATTAATAATCTTCTTCTAATAAATAATTTTTTTTTGATGAATCAACATCGATTAGACGGAATCTATTAGCGAGTAGTCTTGAGAAATACTTCTGGATTGTCAACGTCAAATAATTGATTCCGACGTCATCTTTCTCTTTCATCATTTCTCTCATTTCATTCACTCCAATTCCCTACAGCTTCACTTCACACTGCCAATTAACAACTTTACACTCTCCTTTAGATAATTGGACAGTTCAATCAAATTGAGCCGCTTCATCCAACTAATTCTTCGATTTGAGTTATCACATTTTTAGTTGGTGCTAAATTTGAAATCTTAAAATGGCACTAAAATATTTAATTTGATTTGACCGTTTCACATTTTTCATAATTCAGATAATCAACTGAATTTGAATTTTTTAAGTTTTTTTGTAAAAAAATAAATTAATTTGTGAAAAGCTTATTCGTAATTGTATTAAGGAAATTTATTGATTGAAAATAGAAATGATATCGATTTCTTATAAAAAAAAATAACGAGATCTCTTTGACGGTAGTTAAAATTTTGTGAATATATCAAGCACGAAAAAAGTAGAGGAGTCGAGAGGAGAAACATGTGTAACTGGAGGGAAGGAAGGAAGAAATATTTCGGAATTGAACAGACGTTTCTCTGAGTTGCTGAGAAATGGGAAGAGATGAAATGGAGAACTTTTGGGGGCAATGTGGAAATTGTGTTTTACCAACTCTCTGTATGATTGGTTATGAATCTTAATGAGAGAAAGTCTATAGGCTAAATTGAATAGAATGAATTAAATGAAGCTGAAGAAGTTGAAGACAAAACTACTTTGACCTGAAATCATATAATGAAACAAATCAAAGAAAATGTGAAAGAAGAAATGAAGGACATTTCTTTAGAGAGACTGCAAATCGCGACATCATTCATTCTCATCGATAATTGAAAGTGTTACCGACGTCAAACCAATTACTTTCCATCAACTTCGGAAGGAGATTGACGAAAAAAATGAATCATCTTTCACATGATGTCGATGAGAGAATAATCATAATTATAAGACATTATTCGATGCACGTTTTTATGGGATGAATCATTTCTCCCAAATCATATTCAATTAAAATCATTTCTTCTTCTTATTATTATTATTTTATATAGAAATTATGATTAAATGATGACGAGGTATGGAAGAGAAGGAGTTGTTTGGGAGTAGTTAAAAGAATCTGATCATAAATAAGTCATTAATTAGAAGAAGAGGAGAATGAAAGGAAAGAAAGTTTCTTGCACGGTAACAGTGAAATAGTGGGCGCCTCATCAACCACCTTCATCTTCACACTTATCACATGGTGGAATATTTCATACTCTTTTATTTTCCTCAGATAATTCTTTCTTTTCACGTCAAAATCTATCAATAAATCATAAAGTGAAAATAATCTGATGATTGAATTTTATTACTTTCCTCTTCCCCCCTCCACTCATCAATTGGACCGGCATCAACTGCTTCCATTCCCCCCAATCATATATCTCCCATCATTCGAAGAATGGCAAACTCATTCCATTATTGGCGGCAACATCAAATGAGCGATTCCGAAAGATAATTAGGTGACTCGTCAATTATTTGTTGCGGTTGACAGATATCTTCATCTACCTCAACGTCTTCATCGTCTGGTTCGTCTGTCGTTCGTTGTTTCAACTTGTCTACCCATCACTCTCTTTTATTTATTCAATTGGTGAACTCCAAAGAAAACTCCCTACTTTCTTCTTCTTCCCACTATCACCACCAAAACTACTTTGGAAGTTTGTCAAACATTATTCCATAAACTATTCCATACAATATGATTCTCCCTTCAATTTCCACCTATAAACATCGTGAACAGCTCAGTCCTTATTCCTCTCTATTAATAGGCAACTTTAGAATTTTATCTTTTCTATGATGTAATATTAGTAACGAATATGAATTATGAGAGAGAGAGAGAGAGGAAGAGAGTGTGTGATGGTAGTTCGTAGAAAGAAGTTGGGAATTTCAAATATCGACGAATTTCAAATAGACATGTCGTTGAATGGAGAGACATCACGTATAAAAAGCATTCTTCTTTGGATTCATTACACGAAGAAATTGAATACGGAAACATTGTGGAACATTCGTCTTTCATCATAAATCGTTTGATGGAAATGTTCATCGTTTATCCTCCAAGAAGACAAGTGACGCGTATCTACGAAAAGATAATTAGAGTTGATTGGCGTTACAATCAAATATGAACAATAAATAGAGAGAAGAGAGATCAACTTCATAGAAATATCCGTATTCATTATTTGAGACGTTGGGAAACGTGTCGAAGAATAGCGGCGAGCAAGTCGTTTCCGTTTTTTGATCAGAAATCTCACATGAAGTTAAGATTCCACACCGACAAGCATCTGGATTAAGATAAATTTGTTTTGGACTTTTTCTCCTCATTGTTATGAAGTGAGTATTAATTACTTTGGCGATTCCTTTTACCATTCACTAATGTCGGCCTATTCTGATGGATGGATGTCCTGCGGTTCTGCCGCTAAAAACATTCTCATTTTCTCCGCCACTTCAACCACTCCTGATATTAGTAAATTTTTATGTTTAATTCCTTATTATCTCCCACCAACTACCAACGTACAAATACTCATGCTGATACTGAATAGTGTTATTATCATCAATGACGATTCACCACCATCACAATTGTTCGAAAACCGTTAAAGTAGAAAAATAGTGAAAATTAAAGTTTTAAGAAAGTTTTTGAAGTTTATCTTCTTCTTTTTTTGAAGATTATTCCAAAACTGTTTTACATTTCTCCGAACATTATTCTCCCCATCGTACCTTTTTCTAATCCAGTTGATTGGACAATACAATATTTCACCAATCATCATTCGAATCATTCATTTTCCAACTCATCAATCACATCGACAAATATCCACAGATTTATCGGAGAATTTAATGTTATTTTTTAAATTTCATTCGTTAAATCGTTACTAAATGTTTGTCATTTTAAATCGTCGGATAAAAGATGAATTTGAGTTTGAGTGAAGTTGCTAAGTAAATCAAATATTTGCGCACAACTCTTTTCTTTATTCACATCTCTCACATTGAGACGCAGCGAAAATTTGAAAGGTAGTGGAGAATGAGATTCTCCAATTGACAAAGAATGAAGATAAATTAAATACCGCTATTTGTTCATTCCCACAACGGCGTCCCTGTTGACAGACTCTGCAATTCATTTAAATTCTTTTCATTTATTTCTACTTTTCATTTCTCATTGGAGAGATCCAACATCTTTCTCCCTCCTCAGTCATGTGTCCATCATGTTGTTCATCAGACAACAGACCAAACGATGAAGGAGATATTTTCTTTTTATTTCTCATTCATAGACATGGAAGGACAGATTTATTTCTTCATAATTAATATCTGTTGTAACAGGAGATATATTTTTAACTGTCGCTCACTTTGTGAGAGTTTCAGTAAATTTATTTCAAGTTTCAAATGAAATTATTTAAGAAAAATTACGTTCAGAATTATTTAATAATTCTTCATTATTATTAATAGCGGAAGAAATTACATTTGTTGTTGTTGTTGTTGTTGTAGAGTTTGTTGTTGAACATAAATTTACTTAGGAGGAAAATATCATTAAAGCTATTTATTATCTTGGGAGACAAGTCGATTTCATCGATGAATCAATTTTAATACTCTCTAATTTAACATAATTTATCACGTCGTATAATTGGGCGCATTCTGTGTGAGATGGGCGAAAGTAATGTGAGTAGAAGTAACCGCTTTCCCGATCGATTAGTTTCGGTGAGACTACAACTTTCAACAATAAAAGTAGTCGACTTAATTGTGTGAATTGAGGTAGCAATTGATACGACCTTTTCACGCCGTCTACACACTTTTAACGTTTAAATTTTTATCGATATTTTTCGTTTAGAAAATTCCGCATATTTCTCGATTTACCATTTTCGCTCATCTTCTTTTGATTTGTGTCTCATCAACTTCATCTGTCAGCCATAAATAGTCTTCCTATTCAAACTCTCCACTTTCCTCCCGATTGATTGATTTCATTAAAATATTTTTCTTATAACTTCAGATGAATTCTAAATTATGTGTAACACATTCGAACGACATTTATCTCAATCAGCCAATACAATCCATCGCGAATTATTTGTCGATTATTCGAAAAAATTCTGCTTACTCATTCGACGACCCTGCCAGTAGAACAATGAAATTTGGTGTCGATAACATTTTGTCAAAAGACCGAATTCGAAATCAGAATCCACCACTCACTGAAAAGAAGCCAAATATCTATCAATTATTTGCACAATTAATGGAGAAACATCAACAAAATAAAGAGGATAATTCTAGGGAAAATGAGAAAGAAATTGGAGAAAATTTATTAGAATTGAATGGAACGAATAAAATAAAGGATCATCCTCAATCTTCCATATCTCCAAAAATGGAAAATGAACCGAATGATTGGTGGAGTGTTAGTCCTGAAGAAGCGAAATCTATGAAAGGCTCCGACAATTATACGAGAAGATGTAAACGTTGTCGATGTGCCAATTGTCAGGAATATCAAGAGAAGAAACACAATGGCACATTGACACAAGCCGATAAAGATAAACGAGTACACATCTGTCATGTTTGTAAGAAACTTTATGGAAAGACATCTCATTTGAAAGCACATTTACGTTGGCACGCAGGAGAACGTCCATTCAAATGTACCTGGATGTTCTGCTCAAAAGCCTTCACCAGAAGTGACGAATTACAGAGACATATTCGTACACATACTGGTGAAAAACGGTTTTCTTGTCAGACTTGTGGAAAGAAGTTTATGAGAAGTGATCATTTAAATAAACATACAAAAATTCATGAAATATCTCCAATAACAACAACAACAACATCAAAAATTATACCACCATCAATTCTGTCGTTCCCATCAAAATTGGAAAACCAAAATAATTTCGATTCTCATAATTCTTTATCAATCTCATCATCTTCATCAATAGCATCATCAGCTGCTTCGTCTGCCGCGTCATTATCTCCACCCTCCTCCAAGAAATTAAGAGAATTGACAACAATTTTGAATAATTCAAATTCACTTTCTTCTGATCAATTAAATAAAACAGATCAAGAAAGTCAAGTTGAGGAGAATTATGAAAAACCAAATTTTCTAGCATCCCTTTTATTAACAACATTTTTGTTGAAAAATGAGAAAATGCCAATTCAAAATAATTCGAATTTAAAAAGAAAAACTTCATGTTCTTCATCCACCATCGATGACTCGACAGACGACACTGTTACAACGAAGAAACATTGTCATGAGAAATTAAATCCAAAATTAATTTTTTAAATTTCTATATTTTATTTCCGTCGAAAAACTTCGGGATAACGGCAATTTTCCATTATATTTCCAATTTAATTTAGCTTCCTTTAACATTTTGCTTCTTTTCCTCCAAATAATATTATTCCGATATTTATTTATTATATATTTTCTGATGAATAAATATTTCAAAAATAAATTATGATGAAAATTAATTTTCATAATTATCAAGGAATTTATAAGTCTTCCTTAATCGAAAATTTCCGTCGGAGTTCTTGGTCAACCAAAAATTCTCCAAGTTCATTCGTCGGAGATTTGGACATTTGAATACGTCGTATTAAACCTTTCAATTCCCGAATCATTTCATGTTGATGGTGTAACAATTTCGAGGTTAGAATGTCACTCAATTCAGCATCATCGCTACATTCACTGACAAATAACCTGAGTGACTTGGTCACATTCTTTTCAAGACTCAGTGCAGCATTTAATGCTTCTAATGGACCTCTCCAAATTGACCCAGATAATGGCTAGAATTATAATATAATACAATAATATTATAAATTGAATATTAATATTTTCATAAAAGAACCTTAAGTGACGGCAAAATCACATCTAAACCGCGGGTTAAGGCGTATTCCATAAGAATATCAGCATGAGCTAATTCTTCTTTAGATTCACTATCAAAATATTTACCGAATCCAGTATACATAATATCAGAATGTTTGAAATTGTTCGCCTTTAGAAGATAAATGTATAAGATGTTCAAAAAAGTATATCATAAAAATTTAAATAAATAACCATTTCTAAATATGTGTAGAATGCTCGGAGTTCCAAATCGATTTGTGCAGTCAAATAATTCCGACATTTTTGTGATGGTGCCAAACTGTCATGTACCTCATTGGTAAACTCGCAAGAACTTAAGCAAATCAATGATAAGAAGATTAAAAGGTTTTCCATTTTCCCAAATTTTAATATGAAGAGATTATACTACGACAATAATCTAGAAGTTATACCAGATTTTCTAATAAATGAAATCCTTAATGGGATGATTAACAAAGGTTAACTGTCTCTCACTATTTACACAACATTTTTTGAAATATATCTCAATGTGAGATATGACAATCATTCCTCATATTATTATTACTTCGATCTTGAGAATGTGGTAATTGTTTATCGTTCGGTAAATAATTTCGTTCAATCCATCAGATTAGTAACCAGTTAGTGCTAGATATAATTCGAAGTTAGTTAATACTAGTTGTTCGATTAAAGATCCTTTATCGATAAAAGAATTCTAAGAAATATTAAGCATGCTTAATAAGTAACTTCTTTAAAAGTTTCTAAAAGTTTCTAACTTTAATACTAATGAAAAAACATGAACTGATGTCCTAAACCTTGTTCGGTGGGAACAATTTCTACGATTTACTTATTTGTATGTTAGTAATTTATTCAATTTTAGTTTTTATTAAGTTAAGCTTAATATGGTTAGTTGAAAAATGTTACAAATTTAGTGTAATGATTAAAATGTATTGTTATTTAGTTACAAATATATCTTTCTACATAATCTGATTATAAGCTGTAAATCCTGATCTTCAGCTTCAATTTTACTTCATGGTCTTTATGTATTAGTTTCTAAAATTTTGAAAGAATTACTCTCGATATAATATCAAATATAATATGTAAAATAATATGATTAAATATCAAAAGCTTTTTGATAAAGAAAATATTCCAGATTATCATAAAACAATTTATTTAGAAGAAAAGAAGACGAATGGTGAAAAACAGGATTTTCTTGGTTATATGATGTCCATGAAGGATGAAAATTTATATGAAAATGATATGGGCTCGG
>JALJEE010002077.1:0-61308 GCA_023231475.1 Seison nebaliae | reverse complement strand
ATTTTATTTATTCGTGAGTGATTGTCGAACGTTTCAAAAATCGAAATGTGTGGTTTATTAAATATATTTTAATTCAAAAAGTGTGTGAATCTTTACCGTTTAATACTAAACTCTCTACTATCCATTACTACTATATAAATTCTTTGTAAATAAATTTCATTTATATTCAAGTGCCGTATTTGTCAGCAGCGACATGTGTAACATAGGAATGTAAATTATTGAGAGTGAATTAAGCAGAATCTTAAGATCAGACTAAAGATTGAGCGATTATGAAAATTATTCATGTTGGAAATGTATGAAGTGTAGAAGTTTCATTCCGAAATTTTGTCGATAACAGTAAAAATGCGACGACAAAAGAGAATCGGCAGCGGCACGAGACCAACTGTTGCGAAAAGTAGAGAACGGTTACATCTGTGAAAGCAACCGATTAATCTCCTGATAAGACGATTGTACGCAGGGTCGATCGACAAGAATGAACGTTGAGTGCATAAAAATATGTTATCCAGAGAATATAATGGAAGAACCATACTCTTAAAAAGCTGTAGACGTAGTTTAAGAGGAACGAATTTCGTCTTACAAAGAGAACTTTCTTACTTGTTAGAAGAGAAAGAGAAGAACGCTTTACATAATTTGTTACGTACATGATCTAACACCATGGAGGATAGACAACCGAGATCAATGGTTCAGCGGTTCAGAATGTTGCGGTAGCGGAATAACATGAGATTGTCAACCAATTTTAACACGAAAGAAGAGATACATATCGGACGGTACGAATTTAAAGAAGATTCGAAATAAGCGACGGTAGAGCATGCTGAACGAGTTTAATGCAAATACCATCAAGTGTAATAATTGATTCATAGACGTCGTGAGAGGAAAATAAAGTGAAATTGAAATTGTCGAAAGATCGAATGGAACGACAGTTCTGTTATACATGTACGAATTAAAGTGAATTGCAAAAGACTCAACAGAGATATCGGAACCATTATTCGTCGAAGGTTTTCCAGTTATCAACCTCCAAACATTATGTCGGCTATTTGAGAGACATGTTCTTCTGAGTTTAGATACGAAATGTTGTCTCATGGAATTCAACGGATTGCCCTAAACTTAAGATGATAAATACAAGAAAAATTCGGGATAGGAGGACGTGAAAAACGTTGATGTGAAACCGTAGCAGACGAATTCTGTGCGGGAATGGAAAAATGTTCATTGAAAGGAAGAAAAGTCCGTTCTAGGAAGAGGTAATTTCGAGGAGAATGGATTGTTGGCGGAGGAAATCACATCTGCAATAATAACTGATTTTGATTAGAGATATTACATCGTTCGGTTTGTCTTGTTCAGCGTTGCGAGGTGAGAGAGAATGAGAGATAATCAAAAAGATGGGTAGATGATCCGACGCTGAGAAAAAATGGCAGTTCATCGAAATTTTGCAAAAAATGACAGAATTTCTCAAGCTGTCGCTAACGATATAATGGGATATAAAAACGCTAACTTAAATTTCGTCACCCTTTATTATTAAATTGGAACAGTTCGTCACTTACCAAAGGGACATTTTATCACCCTCATTCTTTCATTTCGATGATTTTGTCACCTCATTCTTCCATTTCGGTGTTAAAAGTGTGTTAATTATGAAGGAAAGGGAAACATTTCTATTCTTTTTCTAAACCAACGAAATAAACATTTTTTTCTTGTCTTTTTTGGGTTACATTTCAGTTAGTTTTTGTTAAATTAACAGTTGATTCAACGGAACAGTAACCGAATTTGTAACGTTACAATTTATCAAATTTTGTATTATATTATCATCAATGAATAATGGTAATGTTATTTCTCCTATAATATCGAAGAAACTAAACAGATTTCTGCCAACAAAACTGAATGAAAAGTATATTATGAAATTAAGGATTTTATTATAAAAGGACAATTATAAAAAATTAGAATAAGATAGTTTTGATATAGAAAGATTCAAACATCACCGGAGGTTCAAAGACGATTAGAAATGAATTAACAAATACTTATGGAAATGATCGAATAAATAAAGAATATAAATAATAATGAAATGAAATTAGTTCTTATCATCTCACTTCCTGATGAATGATCAAATCTATAATAATTTTTTTCAGTTCGATATCTTCGTTCCTTATCCATTTGGTGAGGATACCATCTGGCCGGTTCATACCTCAAACCATTCACGTACGGCTTACTTCGATGATTGTTCTCATTCACATTATTTCCCGAATAATAATTGTCGTTTCGAAGAAGTCGTTTCCTCGTCAATTCTACTATTGCTTCAATCGGTTTCTTAAATTTTTGCCGATGCCAAATTTGAACAGATTTCAAATTCGATTTCTTTGGTTGTGTTTTGATGCTTTCTTCTTTTTTCTTGGTTTCCATTTTAACGGGATAAATTAGTGCTTTCGGTAACTCGTCGTTTAATTTAACGGATAATCGTTTTTCGTTTTGTACATTTTCTATTTCGAACATTAAATGCGATTTTCCAACCGAATTTACGATGATACATTTATACTTCCCGATATCAGTTTTTGATGGTTTCTGTATTGAAAAAATTAATTTCTGAATTGAAGAAAGGAAAAACTAACGGGAATTTTTAAAGAAGAAATAATTTTTTTTGATAAATCGAAGTTTGATTGTCGTTTCTCGTAATTTGTAAATATGTACCGATTATTTTTATAATTTAAATTCGTTTCACTTCCCCTTTGAAAAGAGGGAAATAATTGTTTTCGATATATTACTTTGTTATTCTTCTTCCACAGAATTACAGAGGGTGTTGGGTTAGAAACGATTTCACATTCCATTCGGACGCTATTCTCTTCCATTCCATCATTCTTTAGTTGAATTAGACTGTTACTCAAATAAGAAAGTTTTGGAGAGAACAATTGATTGATTCGGAATTTCATTGAAGCTGTTGGTTGAATTTCATTGTTGGCCACACAAATAAATATGGTAATCACACCATTCTCATCTCCAATCTTCTTATTGTTCTTCAACAGTGAACGAATCACGTTACGGACGTTTCCGACATTAATTGAATTTCCATTGAAATTTAATTGTCTTTCACTAGTTCGATTGTTGGAATATAATTGAACAACAAACCAATTGATCTTAGGTGTTGGCATTCCATCGGCGACACATTTCAATAACTCGGGATTGGGAGGATCAGATAAACGGAGATCTTTCTCATAAATGACATCTGATGAACTGAGAGAGAACATTTCATTTTGATAAATGACATCCGTCGATGATGAAGATGGTGAAGGAGACAATGAAGTAATTCTGGAAATTTTCATTTGAACTGGTGTCAATATTCTGGGTGGAACTAGAATGATTAAGTTGAAAATTTGTTCAATCTTCTCAAACACGTTGTGTTGGAAACGACGCGATCTTTCCCCATTTTCCTTCACATTTTGAACTTGATGTTCTTCTGAGTTTGTATCATCGAATAATTGTTCGATAAAATCAATTTCTGATTGACTTTGAATATTTTTATTGATTTTTTCATCCATTCCATCGGAATGGGATTGGACGGTACGACGTTGTTTCTGACCTAAAGGATCGGTGGATAATTTACAAATGTAAATTCCACTGTCGTCTTCTGTTACGTGATTGATGATGAGATGCCATTCGGTCATATATGAATGGTCGATTTGATATTTGCCTTGATAGACTTCTCGACGATTTCGTCTTCGGACGTTTTCCTTCCTCAATTGCATCGGAGTCGATTGATGGATAGTTCTGTCAATTGAAATGATTTCGTTCGTCTCTTTTCTTATCCAAGTGACATGAGCATTTGATTCCATTTCTTCGATGTTACATCTCAATTTAATGGATTGACCATATATGGCCTTGATGTTTTTGGTAGGTCGAGTACATTCGTTAAAATTTGATAATAATATAGAAAAGACAACAATTGTTAATCTGAAAGTATTCATGACTGATTCATGAACAATTAATGAAAAATCTGAGAGAATAAGAAGAAATATGAGAAATTAGATGAAGGAATAAATGGGAGAAAATGAAATTCATATATAGTCGATGAAAGATCGTCAAATGGTTATTAGAGTATGGGAAGGACGAACAGATGAAAAGTTAATATTCCGATTATCAATAAACAATAACTCGATTATAATTAATGGAGTATTCTTGTTTGGAAGCAAAGAGATGGTGAATGCAACATTTCGAACTGAACTTGAGATTAGTGAACGGAAATGTTTCAAAGGAAATAGGGTAAACAAGATCATTCGACAATAGTCCTAAATTAGAGCAGATGTCAGGTAAATACTAGCAATTTGACAAATACTATTATTCTAAAGTTACATTATTATCGATGGAAAACGGAAACAGCAACAATTCTCGCATTCAATGGAAACCAAATGCTGGCATGAGTTGTTGTCATTATTTCCATTTCCTTTTCCATAATCAAACATATATGAATAGGAAAACTTGAATAAATTAATAGTTATAAAAAATTATGATAACTTTGATAGAGTTATAGACGTGGAAACAGATATGGCCCAGATAGTCATATACATAAAGAGTTCTCTACTTTGATAGATTTCTTAAGGGAAAGATGAATGACGAAATAGAGAAGAATAATGAATAAAAGAATGTCTCATTTCCGTTTAAAATATTAAAATTTCGCACGTAGTTTCCCTCTTTTATTTGTTTCCATTTGTTTCCGTGCTTATGAATGAGAGAATGAGAGAATGAAATTGTTCTCTTGAAGACAAAAGAGATACTGTATGTTACGACAATGATTGACGGGCGATGGGAAGATTTTGTATTTCTACTGTTTTCATTTCTTTCCGATTGTTTGAAGAAATGAAAGAAGGAATTTCGAACATCTTTCAATCCAATCCACCTTACAAAGCTAACTACTACCGCACTAACTAAACTTTCGTTTGTTGAGATGAAACGTCTTTAATTCAAGTTTGTTTGGAGAATTCAATGAAAGAAAGTGGGGAATATGAGTACGATATTCAGTTGAGAATAACTGGAGAATTTTATAGTTATCCACATGATTGATTAAAGTGAAGATGATTGTTAAAGAATTAATTTTCCCAATTATCACATCGATCCAATGGAATTATAATAATTGTTTAGTGAGAAAATTAATTAAGTAAATCAATTAATAGTCTACTCTAATATACACAATAAGAATGTTTATTATTTTACGATATGATACGTATAAGTAGCAATAGACGTACGTAGATGACAATCTCCTAAGGGGGAAGATATTGAATAAAAGAATTTTTATGAAAAACAATATAAACAACGATTACGTTGAATCAACAATAGAGTTGATTGAAATTCGAAGAAGTGTCCCAGACTTCTCATTTTTGGTTCCGATAACATTTCATTTTGGAAAGATCATACCCTGAGAATGCTACCGGATTGAATGACAATCAAAACATAAAGATCCTTTTCACTGACTCTATCATCTAAAGCTCTTCATCAACATGATTCCAATCTCTATATACTTCCAATGAATTGGAAAAATAAAATTCCATACAAATATTAAATGAATGAAGAAGATTTAATTTAGTTATTGTTCTTCTTCTTCTTCTTCTTAGTCGTTGGAAGCTGGATAGAAAAAAATTAAAACAACAATATTACCAGATTTATTTTCATTAGAACATGAAAATGATGACACTAAATAAATAAAATGACATCCAACAATGGACACATATGTCGACCTCGATTAAAAGAGTATGGTATTCAGTTGCCCATTTATTTGTTTTCTTTAATTCCTCTGTATCTTCATCAAGTATCTTCCTTTCATTAAATTTCGAAGACGACACGTATGTTGCAGACCATTATCGTCATCATAAAACAATCGATACAATACCTTCTCATACATACACAACTGACGGCGTAAACATAGGACGAGACACATGGTCCATTTTTTGTGTGTGATGGTAACAGAATCGTGGTATAGAGATAAATGAATGAAAATAAAATGTTATTGATGCGATGAATGCTTCTTATCAATTAAGATCACATTACCTTCGAGTTCCCGAGGTTACTCGTCGCTATTCTAATATTACTTCCATTTCAATTAGTTAGTAACACCAAAGGCAAATGGATTGAGATGAATAGCTGTCTAATATGATAGTATCTTCTCATCAACTTTTATTCATTGTCACACTAAGTAGATTAAGTAGTATTTGCCGATAGTATTTGTTATTGGTGTTGGGAGTTTAATCGAATAACGGAAATAGATAAAAGAAAGTAGCCGCTCCTGTCATATGCGATATGTTTGCCAACGTCAAACTAATTATACTTCAATAATAAAAGATTCGGAAGAATATTATTTTCTCAGTTTCATAAATTTCGGATTATTATAATAACTATCTTATTATCCGCTCCATCGAACAACATGAGAGTTCGCTTCCCTACTAAAACCTGTCTCCTGTGTTTTCATTCGAATCGTCTGAGCGGCAACTGCAATAATTTGGGGAGAAATATTTATTCATCATCATCTTCTTTAATATCGTTCAAATTGACAGTGAACATATGCGGTACAATTCTAAAGTGTCCTGCTGTTATTCAACTGCAGCCTCCAATGGCTTAATTGGAGAGCGCACCAACTAATTAGAAAGTGAATGTTCAACAATGTTCGTGAAAGATGGAAATGCAGAAACATATCGAATAAACGACATTGGAAAAAAAAACGAATCGATGAGAAAATTGGTGGAAGGAATTGTCAACCAATTCGGAAAATCAGAATTATTTCGACAAGGAACAAGTACTTGTTACCTTGGAGGAGATTCTGACAAAAATTTTCTTTTTATTCTTCTTTTTAAGAGAACATACGTTCAATCTTCGTTGTCCTTTATGGTAATTAGAAAGGAAAGTACCTACTGAATTACGACTAGTACTACTACGACTATTACTACGGATGTCGACTACTGTTTTAAATATTCACGTCTTTGCATTTTAATGAGTTCTCCATAAATAAACAAAGATCAACACAGGTCACTTTGATGGATGTTGTTGGCAGATGGCCAATGGTCACTTTCTCTTCTCATTCATTATTCTATTTATTCACCGTATAATATTGGCGAAAAGATAAATATTGGAATTAGGATGAAGGTTAAAAGGAAAAAGACGTTACAAGTTGACAATCGTCCATAAAAGCGAATGATGTATATGTGAAAATGGTGTGATATCGAAAGTTCTTTCTAGATGAATAAAAATAGGAAAACGAAAAAAAGTATGACCGATTTCCAGTTCGAACGAAATCATTAATCTAAACCAAAATTTATGAGAGTTAATTCTGCAACAACCCCCTCTCTCCCTTCACTCTCATTTTAATAAAACGTGAAATTTATTGTCATTAAAATGACAGTCCACCATAAATTTAAAATAAAAGTAATTTCCCATCAAAAACAAAGTGATGGAATGCTTCTTTTCGGCGGCAACTACTTGTCGTTAATATCATACCGGTTCCATCACATCAAGGGATTTTGAAAAGTACTCGGCCAAATATGGAATTGGAGATGGAAATTCCATTGCGTCCACTTCCTCCTCACCTCTCCACATTATTCGATCGGTTAGTTAATGTCCTTTCTAAATAAACAAGTTTTAGCTAATTTTTCTCGTTCTTTCTGGAAGAATATTGAAATATCTTGAGAATCGTTTTTTTTTCTCTTGTAGAATGAATAAACTTAATCGTTTAATATGTTTCTCCCTGAACAAGAAGATGTTTGAAGAAATAGAAGAGAAATTACTATTAATAAAGGTCGACCGATTAAATGAGGAAGTGGGAAATTCGTTTTTATTAATAAAGAAATGAAAGCACTCTCATCGATCACGATAATGATTGACGATAAGAGTAATAAATGAATGAATAATTAGGTTCTCCTCCTTTACAAGACTAAATATTAGGTCGATTTTCATCTTGAAGAGAATGAGTAGATTGTTGGGCGGAATCGTTAGTAATGTTCATTTCCCGTTTAGCGCACTTACTTCCTATTTCGTGTATATTAAATAATCTGATAAACAGCCGCTACATTCGCTACATGAGCACATGGAGCACAAATACGTTAATGCCAATAATTATTAAATAATATTGATAGATTTTACCAGATTTCCCACAAATAGTCAAGTGCATCGCTCTAAGACAAAAAGCAGTTTGAGGAAACATATCATAATGATTCTACTTAATTTATGCAACTGTATGCAATCGCCTCATTAATTCAGTACTGTTGCCATCATCGACCGAAATATGATTATGGACAATATGGCAAAATGTTGCATCAATCACAACATCACATGAAAAATGATTTCACTGAATTCTTCGTCTGAAAAAACCACTTTTACTCTGATGAATATTGATGAATGATTTTCTGATTTATCACTCTCCAATTCATATACACAAATAGCAACTTTTGGCCATTATTGGGAGTATAGTCAATTTTGGTTCTTTTCAAATGAAAGAAAATCCTCCTCAAAGAAGACTCGAAAAATTGTTTACCATTTTTTTCTGATCAAATATTGAAATTATTTTACACAATAGAAATAGGCAACTATAAGACAAACTGATACTGTTTACATGAACATTATTCCATTGATTACATCTTAAGAACAAGAAAAAATAATAAGCATTATCATCACCATTATGACGATGACACAAATCGAATAATTACACTAAAATAGGTATTGTGAAAATGATAGGGTAAATGTGCGACTAAATTTTATGTCATGTATTTGTTTCTTCTTATACGCCATATCGTATCATATGATAACACATTTATTCACCACAATTCATCATTTGATTAAACACAGCTAACGAGAATATTAATCGGCAACCGGAAACATCGAATTAAATAAAAAAAAAGATCACGATTACAATACAGCAATTTTCTATTTCTATTAGAAACTTTAAGAAATCGGAAAATTTTCAACAAAATTAAAATTGATAATTTTGATATAAGAAACGCGTTTAACATACGAACCAAATGTGGGAATTAAAAATTTATTAGAAAAACTGGCAGTTGTTTCTCATAATAAAATTGTGATATTTTCTCAAATTTCCCTTAATAAAATGTACAGCAACAATTATTTCTCATTCGAACAACTCGTCAGCTGTTACAGCACATGCGTAATCTTAACCTGAAGGGGAGTCAGCGGAAAATTGAAGAAAGTTGAGTTCCCGTTGAAAATCAATCTAATTTAACACATAATCGAAAGAAAAATAAATAAAGAAAATTGAAAATTGTTGTTTATAGTCTTACTGGAAGAATTGTTGTAAAATGTGAATAGTAAATTTGTGCAGAAACTGTGCACTTTAGATAAGCAGATGAATTTACCTGAAACTGTTTGGAAAAATAATAATCAAAGAAATCGATATTTTTACGAAGAAAAAAAAATAATTTGAAACGATTGTTTATTATCAGGAATAATTGACAGATTGAAAGAAATCAATCTCAATTAGTTGAGGTGGAAATAATCCTGTCGTTAATTCCGTCGTTGCCTCTTTTCGCAATAATTTGCTAAATAAATAAAAATTTCGGACTTTAGATAGAGATTGTTTTGTGGAATAGGTGAAGATTTGCACTGATAGAACTTCCTACCTTGTATGGAATAAAACTATCAATGGAAATTGTTGGAGAGAAATTTGAAATTTCACATATTTCTCCAATTACAATCGGAGATATTCGGCAGGATGATAATTTCAGTAAATTCGCATAAAGCGATTTGGAGAATTGTTTAATGAAGGAGAAGAAGTAGGGAAATGGTGACGGTGGGTCTAAGGTTTCGAGGGGCAGGTGGAAATTTCTTATGATTTTCATAATAGCAATGTCAATGGGAACTGAGAGTGAGATGATGAATGATGGAATTGCACGATTGCGACATTCTCTCTAGTGAGAGGAGAAAGAATGATCTAATGTCAACGGAGGTGTATTGCAATGAATTGAACAACATTACAATGTTGTTAATTGGAATGAATGACACAGTATGGGAAGACATAACATAAACGTCAAAGATAGGAAGGAGAAAAGTCCTTGATCTTAGAACGACGAAGGAAATTCTTTAAAAAAAAAGAATGCTGAATGGAATTTTGTTCGAATGTTTTACTTCCAATGTTCAGTTCGTTGCATTCCCCCGAAATATTTACTAACATTCAACAGCAATTCTCTGCACTTCTCAATTGGAATATATCTAAATAATGGAACTTCTAATTTATTAGAGACTTCGAGTATTTCATAATGTTACGATAAAAGAGAAATGGTGAGAGGAAAGTATTCATTCCTATTCAATTCATCTAATCGAAACAAATGATATGAAGTATAATCGGAAGCAGTTAATCTCTAATGGTCGAAAATCCGACTCCACCATCCATCAAATAGCTCAACTTCTTTCTTTCTGCTAATTTCCCCTTTCATTACATGATATTAGAAGATTAATGGGATTAATAGGAAACTTCTCTCAGGAATGTGTTGGTAGTGATAAAATAATTGGAAGAAATGTGAGGAATCTATAAGATTTCGTTTCATCTTCTAATGATAAACCTTCAGCTGATATGGGAAAATTGATGAATCAGAATTTTATCGAAGAGTTCTGTTGGAAAAGATTTATGGGAAAGATTGTTGGGATGTGAACAGTTGCCGACGAAATTGATCAATAGCTGATGAGAGGAGCAGACACTTATCTCTTCCATAAACATTTGTTGTGCATCTACGGATCGATAATGGGTGAAGATGGTCATTGATAAAGAACCATTCATCAATTTGAAAGGCATGAAAAAAGCGTAAACAAAGCATAATAATAATGGTAATCGGAGAAGAAGTGCGTCAGTATTTCTTCTGCATAATATATTCACAATGAAAACAATCAGTCACGAAAATAGTGCATACTCTACAGTGGACAGATAATAGTTTATGATGTTCCATAAACATCGGATTATTATGGAAGTGGAAAAGATAATAAAAAGATATTTAAAAGAATAATCAGAATAATCACTTATTAATGGATAACCATCAATTCGTAAGATTATTTCTCGTCCATTTCTATCAAGAATTGTTTGACTGTCATTACTTAAAATAATCCTGCAAAATTCTCAGTCTTTTAAACTCGAAACTTGAATAACTACTCTATAAGTAACCTATAGATCCAACTGAGATATTGCACAAAATATTATCTAAAATGAATCAAAATGAAACGTTCGTGTGATGTTTTGGCAAGAAGTCTGATGATTCCTTTTTCAACAGTGTCAGGTTGGAGATAATAAGGTATAATTTTAATATGATTGATTCAATTCAGATTATTCGATCTATTTTCGCGCCTACTATTCAGTTTTTCTTCTCCAATTCGACATAGCACATGTGTCAGTAAACATGGAGTGATAACCTCAGACCTACAACCACGAACCATATCTAATGATTCACCTATCTATTTCAGTCGGAAGGGTGTTGATAACAGAAAAAAGGATGCAGCTAACCAACCATATACTCAATACATTCTATCTGTTTGGGATGATTGGTAAAATGGTTCTATTGAAAATTGAATCCATTCAATTCATATTCAATTCATATTCAATTCATATTCTGATGGTTTTTCTAATGATAAATAATATCTTTAATAAATAATCGTGTAAATGAATGTGAACATGGTTGAGATGGTACATCGTCATGTTTTTATGGTGGTGTAGTTTGTTGAATTATATCCACATATTTGATGGTGATGAAGTTAATTGAAAAAAATGTATTTTTTGTGCTTGACCTCATCTATTATCACATGGCAAATGAGAAATAATGAAATGAAATTCTCCTTATTTCTCTCCTCTCTATCATCATTACTATCATTTATATGGTTACGATTTCATTCGATTCCCGATCATCAACAATACTTATTGTAATTATAACGACCATTATTTTAGTTAAGAAGCAGCTTCTTCATCTTCATCTTCATCATCATTATCATCATCATCATTGAGACGAATAGGATAATGTAAATAGATATGAATTGATAATTATAAGATGAATGAATATTTTGCCCAAATGCTTTTTCTCAGTTTAGTCAAGAGAAATGGAGAGGGTGATGGTTGAAGTGAAACAACATCGAAAATTCATTAACCATCCTTAGCTGCTTCATCACCGAAAACAATAGCCAGTTTCATTTTCCACGATTGCTACAATCTCCTTCATCATAACTGTTTCACTGCAACTGGTAAAGGATAGGAGTTATTTGTAAAAATATACAACTTTTTCTTCTGATACTAATGTGTGTAGTGAATGGTACAGTTCGATAAGTGGTTAACATTAGAAACTAATAAAATTAGGAGATTTATAAAATGAAAAATATGATTAGAAAAAAGAAGAAGGAACGATAAAAGAAAATAAATAATAATCGAAGAATAAATATGAAATTGATTAAGGAAAATTGTCCTAAACTATTTTCTCTAAATCACGAAAACTTTTTTTGTTTTATCTTGTATTGCATTCCACTAAACAATTCTTAATTGTTTTCTAGTAAGAGAAAGGAATGAAGAGTCGATGAAGTTTGGGATGAAACAATACGAAAAATTCCAATCTCACTATATATTCGATGTCCCCACGTCGTCCCACAAAAACAACAACATGAAGGGGAACACCTGCTAATTCTGAAATTTTCGTTGTCCAAATCGAAAGTGAATAATGATAATGAGTGGAAGAAATGAAGTAAAAAGAAAAATAATAAACACTTTTGAGACACACTCATGAAATCATTAAAAAATTCCTTTAATACCAAACTTATTATTATTGTTATGTTAAAGAAAGCAAAGGTGGATTGAGTCAAATCGTGATATTAAGATGGAATAAACTATTGAAAGAAACATTCGAAAGAGAAGGAATGATTAGACGAGACCTAAAAGAACTGGGATTGCCAAGTTAAACGTAAATAGGAAAAGTTCAATGCCAAATGAATTGGAAAAGACGATGAGTGGTCACGAAATGGCAAGACATGAGCACAGCATGTTTCCTTATCCTCTCCTCGAATTCTATGTAGTGAGCCAATTCAATAAAATATTTTTTCTTTCTAAATGTTAGGAGTAGGAAATATTTGAATAAAAAAATCCGATTTTATCATTTGCTCTAACATCATCATCATCAATATAAGCTCTTCATTTTTCTCATTATGCTCCACATGAAATGATATTGCAAATGTTCGAGGTCGAACAGAAAATGTTGTTTGATATCTAAATAGATGTTGGAATGAAATAAGATACGATTGAAATGCTTCCTTCGGTACACACGATTCGAAGAATGAAATGAAAATGTTGATGATGATATTGTTGTGGTGGTGATGATGGTGGTAATGAAGGAAATTGAGATAAATAAAAAGAATTTTCTGAACAAATAAATAAAAAGAATCTACAAAACGACAACTTCCGTATCATTAGATCAAATGACTTTTAACACATTCACACCATTTCATTATAATTTCTATCGTTTGATGTCGAACAATATCCTCTCAGCAATTATTTTAACATGAATTCTAGTATAAATCGACCATTGCACGATATCACCTCCCTCCAAACACACATTCCCCCAAACCACCAATAATTACCGATAATAGGAACTAAAAATGAAGAACGGTATTACATCATCACTAACTAAAGTTATATTACATTCAATTCAATTGACCATTTCATCGAAAATTCTTTTTGTATGAGAAATAAAAAAAATATTTTAATTGTAGCAGTATATAATATTGAATTTAATCAGATGAATGGAAACTTAAATGGTGATGATAGAATTAATAAAGATAAAATGCACTTCTTCCTCTTCAAATCGATTCGAATAGATTGGATGAATTGAGAGAGACATTAATGAAATTGAAGTAGTTATAAAGTTTTACTTCACTTTATCTCCTTTCAACCGTCCCTTTCATTTATCTAATTTTTTATCTTTATCATCGCTAACACCTCTTCACATGTTACGTAAGGGCAACAGTGCATATTTTCAACGAATTGTTTCATTATTTACATGAATTCGCCACTACTTCTCTTACTCGACAAAATAAACAAATAGAGTACTCCGTTTTCTCATTTGGGAATTGGAATGAAATGATAATCAATAACTGATGTTCCTGCCCCGTTTTACTCCAATAACTTCGAGAGAATGTAAGGAAGAATATGAGGAGGAAGAAGACGTATAATCAGAGTGGACAATCGGGAAAGAAGTAGTAAAAGTGGTTAGGATGGAAGATAATAGAAGAGAATATATTGTGAAAATTTTATAGAAAATTTTGAAGAAGACAAAAATTATTATGTGAAGTTGACGAACGTCCAATTTTATTTTACTTAACAATTACGTCGATTTGAACACATCGTGTTATCTCATGCGGATAATTGTCATTCTATTCTGATTGTGTTTCGTGATCGTGTTCTCCATATGATCAGAGAGAGAAGTTGTTGGATGAAAGTAGAGGAAAGTTATAGTGGTGAATGTTCAATTTCATCGATTTATTCGATAATGATTTGGATCGATCACATTTAATCTGCTTCAATTATGACTAATTCCTTCGTAGGCGTATGAGATTTCGTCATTTGCGGCTACTAATGGATTTACGAAAGGAAAGTCCCATTTCTTCTATTTAACACAATTTTGCATCCGAATCATTTCTTATGAATTCATTTCTCGCCATTCCCTATAAAACGGAAAATGAACGGGAGAGAAAAAGGAGAAAGTTATAGAGATGCAGATGATTGTTCTCTTTCGAACTTCTTTTCTCATCGTCTTAACTCGGAAAATCTTGCAAATCGATTGATTTTCGACTACTAATCATCTGTCATCGTATTTGCGGTAAAAGCGAAAATTTAACTCTTCTAACCACGAATAGAAACAATTTGCTTTCTAATTCACTAGGGGAATTCAAATCAACAATCGTCGCTTGTCAGATTCTTGGAGGAATATGGTACACACTTGTCTTCTCCTTTTGATTCTATGTCTTCGCTTTCCCCCAATTCAGACATTACTTTAACATTTATCGGTTCTCCTCGCCATATTAATGTTGATGGATTTGATGGAGAATTTCCACATAAGAAACAACATTCGACTTAACGTAATTCGTCGATGACTTATGCAACTAAATTTAATGGAATGACTAATGGAACTGTAGCACGGGACGAATTTAGTAGGTGAAATAATAAGTCGAACGGTTCGAATGAAAGTTTATTATGAAATTCTGTTGGAAGTTTCGGTCAATCATTCTTACTTTTCCTAAATTATTTTGCTTATCTAAAACTGAAAAATTGTTCTACCCGGAATACTCGACAATGATCATGTGATGGAAAGAATTATTTTAAAAAATGTTAATTAATTCTTTTACGATTCGATATATGAGGAGATTGAACGAATATATGTTGGGGGGTTAATTGAGAAAAGTGAATGAGAAAAAAAAGTAAATTTATAGAATTTGACGATGAATTCGTTCATGTAAATGGAAAAAAGTAGAAGGATAGAAGTAGATAGATTAAGATGAAGATAATTGAATGTCCTTAATAACAAGAGATAAACATCGATAGATATGTGATCATACTTCATGTGTTATATAATCAGGAAAGTGAAATGGAAAGGATTTTTGGAGGCGCTTCCGACAAAATAAGAGAAGTTATTGAATAGAAGGAATTATACGAGAATTATTCCAGCTAATCATGCTAATGGAATGATGATGGAAGAAAAAGATAGCAAGAACGGATATCTAATTACAAATATATGAATGGCGAATAAAATTCTTGTCCTTGTTCAATTGTTTATCGATGAATTGAATATAAATTGTAGAAGAATTGAGAATGAGATTGAATGGAACGAAGAAGAATAAAGAAAGATTAGTCCGAAGAATTAACAGGAAAACGTATGTTTCTCAAGAAATTTCTATTCAATTCACATTTATTCCACTCATTATCAGAACTCATATTCATATTTATTTGAATGAAATCAATTAATTCTTTATCGGAAATTCCGAGTGGCGATGGCCCGCTCACAAATGAGAGAAGGTTTCCACTTCTCCTAAATAACATCGAAACTTTTCCTTTCGATCCGATACCACTCGATTGTGCGATAAAATAATTCATTAATGAATTGTTTATAATTCCAATATTCCGAATAATTAAGTGAAGGTATCCTTTGATAACTTCAAAAAACAATCAAAATTTTTGAATGTCTTATTCTCACGTTGCTATAACAACGGCGTAAGAATGCGACAGCTGCTAAAAAATTTATTCAAAGAAATGTCCGAATAGTTATTTGGATATCAAAAAATATGATGATAAGTTTTTATTCATTTCAATAATTTGTTGAACAAAAATTTTCGAACTAACTAAAATGCAATCGACTAAAAGAAATCGAAAGAGAAAGGAAATAAATGAAAATGTTAAATTATTCTTATTAGGACATCGATGTGAATGGATGTTGATACAATTTATATCAATTCACATCTGGACAATGGCAATTGCATGTCTTCTGAATTGATCGATTGGTATTTGGGAGAAGATCTAATCATCTGTCACGTAATGTGGAAATGGAGATGGAAGACGATTGCTTACAACATGATATTTCTCCTTTCCTTTCATTTATTACGAATTCTTAGGAATGTTCTTTATGAAAATTTCCTTTCTTTGTGATTCGTAATTTCCGGAAACATTCTCTCCGTTTTTTAACTAGACAGTTGTGGAGATAATCGAACAAAACAATCGGTAGAGTAGGGAGGAGGAAGGAAGATTGAATCGATTGATGAGACATCGGAGAAGTGATGATGTCAAATTGATTTCGAATGATTTTCTATTCAATTTTATTTGTTTTTCCGATGAATGAAATTTTGTTGAAAGAAGATAATAAATAGTAATTGAAATATTGAAAAATGATGAAAAGTTTCTTTTCAGAAAAGGAAAATAAATGAAGAAAAAATTATTTTTTTTTTGAAAAGAATTCAATAATTGTTGAAGGATTGATAATGGTGATGGATATTCTTTTCCCATAAAAATAAATAGAGAATGAAGATTTTATTCGCATTCCTTCCAAAAATAAGTCGTCGTCTGGTGCTATTTGCCGATGTTGGATATGAAAGGATGATATTGAATGGAATTTAAATGGATTCTGATGTTTTTAATCTCCTGTAATTGAGAATAAATATGCTGAGCGATGACAGGATAAAAATTAGATTTCTCTTGTCTTTTCTTTTGAGATTGTTTTCAAATGATGATATCACTCTTTGAGTGTTCGAGCGATTAGATTCCATATGGAACGAGAAGACTCTCTTTCTTCGTGATGACTTCCCAAAAGAAAAATGGATTGATAAAAGAAATTGACGGGAAATTAAATTAATGAAGAAGCATAAACAAGAAAAAAAGAAACATTCACTAATAACAATATAATAGGAGAAACTTTTAGAATAAATTAAAATTGAAATCGTCATAAATTGATGGATGACATTGTTTTTTCAAGGAAAATAATTGTCAGAAAAAAAATTGAAATAAATTATATTTTAAATAATTTTCATAATAAATTTCTTCATCTCAAACGTTCAACTGTCGTTCATGATTCTGATGTTGGAGGGGGATGGAATGTCGAATTAAATGAAATTTAGACAATCGAATCCAATCTGGTCAATGTGATGATGATGCTGATAATAATGACACTCGTTACATAATCCAATCATTCAGTTGATGTTTAATCAAAATCAAAATTTTCATCTCTGAGGGTAGGGAGAGAGGGGACGAGACTCCAATATTGAAATTGATTGAACTATTCTTCTGAAATCTTCAAATTGATCACGACTATCATCTTCAGTGACGAAATATGAAAAGATTTTAAAAAATTGACGAATACATTATTTCCACATTCTGAATTCGAACAATTTCATTATCTTTCTAACTTTCGAATCTTGAAAAAAATTTATTGAATACTTACTGGTGTTATTGTTGTTGTTTAATTGATCGATGAAGGCGATAGAATATGGAGAAAAAAGAATAAAATGTTCATTTGATTTGAGAATGAGTGAGTGAGATGCAATTGATGAAATATAAAATTCGATTATTGTTACTCGGATTGTTGTTGTTGTTGTTGTTTTGTTTTTTTGATATGATATAAATTAAATGGAGATTAGTTGTCATGCACAAAAGAAATTGTTTTCTTGTCAACTTATTTGAGATAAAATTAAGAAGAATCAATAGAAAAGGTTTTTTGAAATTTCTTCTCAATTACACTAATCGGTGTTGTCAGAAAACCCAATGAGTATAAGAGAGAGAGAGAGAGAGAGAATGAAAGAGAAAGCGATTACTGTAAAAACACAAATGATGATTTACGAAAGAAATATTTTCTATAATCAATTTGACTGTCCAAGAAAAGAAATATATAATTGTTTGTTGAAATAAATTGAAATGAAAATTATTGAAATGTTGTTGATATGAGACACATCAGAATTCCATTATATAAATCCATCACATATAATTTTTTTTGAGAATTAAAGAAATTGGTTTCCACATATCCTAATTGAAAATATCGGAAAATAGCAATAAAGTATTATTATTGTTGTTGTTGTTGTTGAGTGAATGAAAGTTGAATAAAGAATGATTGATAATTGTGAGATGATATGAAGAATGATTGAGAGTGGGAGATATGAATAAATATCTCGAGATTATGATGATATTCGTGACGATGATGATGATGATGAGATTGACTGATTTTGGAAAGTGCATAAAAATTAAACGAGATTATATTCTTTTAAATTAATTTGCAAAATTGTATCTTTGACAGCAGCGAATACAAAGCGAATATTTTCAGTATCTATTAACAAATAGAATAAGTAAAATATTGAGAATGAAATGAACCTGTAGCACAAGTGAAATGCGAATAAATTATTTTATCATTATCTGGATTCAAATCGACATACATCTTCAAAATGAATTCTCGAGCAGCTTGTGAATCACGTTTCGGTCCTACACAAATCAGAAATTAATTAAAATGAGAAAAAGAAGAAGAAAGATGAACCGTCGAATGTAGGGAAATAATCAACTAGATGTGAATGCATAATCTTATCTTCTAACAGATCCTTCTTGTTCAAAAATAAAATTACCGATGAATTCTGGAACCATGGATATAGTATGATTGTCTTAAATAATGCTTTTGATTCTTCCATTCGATTCTATTCAAATACAATGTCATTCAAATATTCTATTAAACAATCTAACTTCGTTATCTGATTCGACCAAAACTTGATCATATTCAGATAATGCAGCTAGGAACATTATTGACGTGACATTTTCGAAACAATGAATCCATTTCCTTCTTTCAGATCTCTGACCACCTACGTCCACCATTCGGAAAATGATGTTTTCCAATACAAACGGATATTCGATGATTCCCGTTGTGGGAACTCGAACTCGTAGAACATCTTGTTCATCTGGTAAGAAATCTTTGTTTACACCAGCAATACGGTCCAAATCATCCAGATAACTTAAAATAAATGAAGATAACAATATAAAAATGAATGGAAAGTATAAAAAATGTAGAACTATTTCGCCGAATCAGTTAATTGATATTCTCTTCGTCGATCATAACAATCTTTTACTCCTTGATCGTTCCATAATGAACGTATAGCATTCACATATGGTTCATCGAGTGTTATCATGAATTCGGGATCGATCGATTTCAACATTGGGGCATATACTCTCTAGAAAGACAAATGAATAGAAAAATAATTTTTGAAAGTTGAACTTCATTCTCGCTATCTTCGTATGGGATGCGCAACAATTCCATCGCTCGTATCATTCCGTTCATGGCGGAATAGATGTTCTGATAAATGAGTTTGATGAATGATCGTTTGTCATCATCACTGAATCCAGTTCCATGGATAATTCGCATTTGTTTAATGAAAGTGCTCTTGCCACTCTCGCCCGTTCCGAGCAGCAATAATTTTAGTTCTCGTCTCTGATCACGTTTATCTCGACGCAACTGTTTCTCAATTTCTTTGTGTATTCGTTGCGCCTCTTTCTCCTCCGCCGATTTACAACATAAGTTGGGCATATCTACAACAACTTCTATGACCCAACCACTTATGGTATTCGCGTAACGTTCAATTCGTCGACATAACGAAATTTGTCGTTTTAATCTCTTACTTCGTCGTCTTCCTCGACAATAGATGCCACCTTCATATATGATCTGCAAATTCGCTTTCTGTTTTACGCTGAAAAAAGGAGAAAAAAACAATTATTAAAAACGATACGATTCAATAAGGGTGACTAATGGACGAATAAATGAAATGTCGGATCAATAACTGAAGTAAAATGTCCTTCACTCTCGAAAATAAAGTTGAAATAAAGATAAATGATAATAACCTTTGTGCCTTAACCATTTGGAAAAGATGATTGAGAAACAGATGGTTGATTAAAGATTAAAATAAGAGAAAAATTAATTAGTTGAGAATAAATGACAAATGAAGAAAGTTCCAATTAATTAAAGGTTTCAAATCATTAAAATGAAGAGAAGAATCGGTAAATTTTTACATTTTATTCAAAAAAAAACAATTTCTCTCTTTTAATCTGGCACCACTCCCTCCTCACTACATTCAGATTAACGGGACTATTCGTTCACTTCCCATCAAACGTGAGAGACGATTCTCGTTGAGAGACAACTCAATTCCCATTCGTCGACTTTAGTCCGACGTTTAGTTATTCGAATAAATATGACGTTTGATAGATAGAAATGGATAGATGATACGAATATGGAAGACATTTGGATGATGACATCTTCCATCATCATCCTATCGATGATGGCTCTATCGCATAAGAGAGAAAGAAGAGCATTGTCTTGAGGACAATCAACCGCAACATGAGCAATGTTCGTTCGAGATGAGGAGTCGGATCTTCTAAACGAATTTGGGAGAGTTGTAATCGAAATAAGAAAACTGATGACTATGTTCGTTAGTTTCCATGTACACATATATGTGTACATGTACGTGTGTGTGTATGTGTGGTGCATGTGAAGAACTAAAAGTGTTGATGAATGATGAGATGAATAATGATGGAGGAATATGCAGAAGAAAATACAAAATTTTCTCAGAAAGAGAAACATTCTTCCCATAATTTATATAATGTTCCGTAACTGTCTATATGTAGCAGTGTGCGTTGTCTGTACATGTACGCGGACAGCAACTGCAGATGTTCCATAGACGGAAATTATAAAAAATTATTCGAAAAAAAATCTTTCAATAAAAAAAAGGAAATTTCATTTATAAATTTTCAGAACCTCAATACACGACAATTGGGCAGGCAGTTGAAGGAGGAAGATGGATAAATATAATAATTCCATCTACACGTAATATTATGACGTTCAATATAATTACTTTCTCACATTCACCATGTACATGGAGATCGTTTGTGCTTCTCTATTTTTTCTATGTCGGCGAGTTTGAGCCTATCTGTTAGTGAGTGTGCTTTTTTGTGTGTGTTTGTGTGTGTATATGTGTGTGTGCGTGTGTGGATGATGAATATATGAATAATGATGCATACATAAGGACCACATGGTGATGTAAGACGAAAGAATGGAACATTTCATTGAACAGATGTAGATAAGCGAATTGTGAAGACAAAAATAGTTGTTTCATTCACTCTACTGAATTCGTTGAGTGAATGATATACTGAAAATTATGTGGCATAAATCGATTTTTGCTCGATCTTATATCTAAATGATGCACATCAATAAATTATGAATAATTTCTTCCTCCGTGAATCAACAACGTGAACCGCTTTTCGAAATTTCAACAACAACACTTATTGATGATGGAAAGCTTAACATTTCCTTTTGACCGTCCCACCACTTAATTGTCCATCTCAATGTTGCTCATTATAAAAAATGTTCGACGCATTCACACTTACATCGAACTGTCATGTCATTTACAATTGCTCCTTCCCCTATGAAGTTGTCATTGACACGGTTTAGATAGAAATGCAAATTGCACGTCAATCCTCTTTCAATTACTTCGGAGTTGCTCATTAGTAAAAGAGAAGAGAAGTGTTGAATTGGCTGGGCAATTGGAAGGATAGAAATTGGATGAAAGTGTCAATGATTCAATTATCAGTCCTTCTGTTGTTGATGAGTTTAAGGTGAAATCGAATACTGATGCCTTAAACAACATAAATGAACAACACTGATTCTGAATACGGTAAATTAAAAGAAGTAAAGAGAAATCAAGAAAGCATCATTTCACAGGAAAATTATAGAAAATATTTTTATGTCAACTGATTTCCATTTACCTCAGAAGAGAACGACAAAACATCGTACTGTCTACATGTCTTTCAGAAAGATAGAGAGAGTAAGTTTTTAATTTCATTCTATTCAAATGAATGAATATAATAAATTGTTTGACGTGAATACAAGAATCCTTTCGGTTTTATGGAATTTACATTATAACATATTGACATCAATATATCTATGTGTCTCTATGAATTGCATATATATATATATATATATATATATATATGTGCATGTCAATACATACTCATATTGACACATGGATAAGTGATAAATTTTTTCTTCACCATGTGCCAAGAAGCCAATTTCGAATAAGACTAATTGACATGTAAATGCACAGTTGTTAGGCGGAAGAAGTAGAAAGTTTTTGCCCTAGATATCGAAAGAACATGGTTATAATTTAAATAATCTTCCGATTGCGTCATTGTATAATTTGGTTACTATCTAGTGTGGTTGGAAGAGGCGAGTAATAAATCTCCTGTCTATCAATCATTAATAATACACAGGATAAATAAATGATTTAATAAATATTAATTCAATTCATTGCACTTTATGAAATAGTTAACAACAACAGTGGTCAGTGGTATTTCGAGTGAAAGTTATTTAATTTATGAAGCCGATAGTTTGATTTCTCTAATAATCTAAAGAGCTCTAGGAAATCGAATTTGTGCGATAGATGTAAAAGGTAATTTTATGAACTTATTTCTCTTCCACAAATAAGTCATTTTATCCGAATTTTTATTTCTTTCCTTTTCTTTACGTGTAATGAGTCATGATGTGAAGAGAGTGTAAAAGAGAGAGAGAGAGGGAGAGAGAAAAAATGAAAAGACGATTTTCCCGAAATTATTAAGGAATTATTTCCTTTTCTCATTGTATTCTGTCATTGATTGTTTGATGTTCTCATTTATTAGTTTCCCTTTCTCTTTGTATTTGATCTTCGATATAGAAAAAATAGGCTGTTCATTCCTAAGTGTGTATACGAATTTAAAAAAATAAGAAAGATTCTTTCTATAGAGCTTGACTTCTAAATAAAAGGTACCAAACTGGCATGGTTGATACGACGCGTCATTTGATGGACAATAGTCAACGTGAAATTGGATATTATTCCCGAGAAAGGAAATCTGACTATTTTGTTCGAGGAGGAGTGACACTTCCACCATCTTCATATCGAACACAATCTCTTCAACGACCTTCGCATCGCGACAGCTTTTCTGACAATCGTCGAAATATTTCATCTGTGTATCATGAGAAGAAAGGGGATGAACGACATCGATTCAAATCAAAATATCATGATGAGTTTATTGATGGTAGTCCACATCAACAACTACATCATTCACAAGATCGTTATTATCTGGAGAATAATTTGGATGGAGATGAGAATGATGAGAATGAGGATGACCTTCATCATGACATGAATTTGAGGAAACATCGTCGTCTAGATGAAGAGGGAAATGAATATCGAGAAGAATATGCTGATTGGAATGGACCGTCTCAAAATACTCGATCTAAACGAGAGAGACGACAAAGGACGAGACGTTATGTTGGAGTATTTGATCCATTGGAAAGTCTCAATAGAAAACGAGAAGAGGAAACAGAAGAAACGGATATTTATGAGAATGTTGGATTTGCATCCAGTTCGGCTGCCTATCTCTCTAATCATATGGGACCGGAACATCAATTGAAGAAACGGAAAACACCAATATCCATTTATCGCATGGAAGAGATCGATGATGATTTTTATGATAAATATGTTAATCTTAATATGGATTGTGAAGTGGAGGAAGTGAGTGAAGATCAGAAATTATTTTATGATAATCAACCAAATTCCATTATTCGAATGAATGAGATTATCGATGATGATGATTCGAATTATGCTACTTCTCACATTTTAAGTCGAACACTTAAAAGGAAATTTCAATCAATGGATCGACTCTCCAATAGTGGAGGAGATAATTATTCATCGATCCATGACGATCATTGTGATGAAGTTGATGAATTAATGGGAATGACGGATAAAAGAACAAAGAGTAATGCTTCCTATAGTGAAATAGATGCATTGATGAGTGAGCATGATGTCGATATAAAGAATGATGAGAAATTATCAACAAATCATCACATTAAAACAGAGGATGAAAAAGATGATGAAATGGAAACAGATAGGAAAGTGAAAGAAGATCGAATTCCATTCAATTCATCAGTCGATCCAATGGACCATGATGCACAACTTCGAGAACTTCATGCAACATTCTTGGCATTAAGTGCACCACATCAAAATTTTGTTGAAGATCTCAAATTATATTATACTCGCTCATACATTTATACTCAATCGTTACAAACACAAAAACTTCCCAAATTCAATTGTAGTAGTTGTGGTGAGACGGTGATAGGAAGTATTCGATTAACTGAACATGTTCTCATGAAACATTTTCTTCCTTCTTCTAACGATAAGAAAATTAAATATATTTTCGATGAATTAAAGAGAAAACGAATATCATATCTCTCTCATCATTTGTTGTTGAAATTCTTTGAGGAATATTCGAACGATGTGAATGAAGACGGAAATGAAATGAATATTTTATTCAATTCTATCAACGATATTAAAGAAAAGATCGAGAAACATTTGGATGAGACGTACGAAGTGAAATTGCCTCAATTCTTTCCTGTTATGCCAATTAAGGATGTAAAATTGAATGATTCCATGAATTTATTAAGAACATGTTTTTGTGGATTACAATTTAAATCGCCACTCGTTCGAATTCTTCATGAAGATATGATGCATTCTGCGGAACATTTACCTTTGACGAAAGATTTATATAATCAATTGGAATCGAAAGATCTCATTGACATACCACCATTAAGATCAGATTGTGATGAATATTATTATGTGAATACAGCTGATCGAAAAGATGCATATTTCTATTGTCGTTTATGTCTTAATGCTCCCAATCTGTTTACAGATAAGAAAGTTCAATTAATTTATGACAGAAAAGTTTATGGTTCCGATTTCCATCGTTTCCATGGTTATCATCGAGAAGAATTGTTGATACATTTGAGAGAATATCACAAAGATTCCAATCGTGCCGATTATGAATTGAAAGTTCGTTTGAATGAGAATTGTGAACCGCCTCCCGCCCTTTATTGTTGTGCTTCGTGTGAAAATCCAAGAATGATCACTCCAACTGCTACTCGTCGATTTTACACTCCATTCTATGATGATATTCTTTATCATTGGATGTTGAAACACGATAATTCTCCAAGATTAATTTGTTTATTCTGTATGAAATTTACGAGTCCGGTATCGAACGTTTATAGATGTGGCGATGCAGTTAATGCTCTTCTATCTCATATGGTCCTACAACATTGGTGTCGTCTACCTTTAGAATATTCGATTGATGATCAACAATTCAAAAAGATCAAATTAATGTTAATCGGTACGGTGAAAAGAGTAGACCGATCGATTGATATTGAAACAGGACAAATAGTTAAACAACTTAAATTGGATTTACGTCGTCAGCAACGGAAGGAAACATTCAGTCAAATTATCAGAAAATTTACGGTCGATTTCAAGATCGATGCTTGGTATTCTCAAGTGCACATGAGAGTTTATTCTGCTATTCTTGATTCATTTTCTCTTGATAGGAGATTCAAAGGTTTGTTCTTATCGAAAAAAATATTTTTCAAATTCTTTTAAATTAGTGGGGAATCGTTGTGAAGATTTGGAGGAGAATCATGAAGAATTAAGAATTTCTGTTAATAATAGAAATGGAGTTTTAGAGGACTCTCAATTAGATATGTATTCGTTGTATCAATTATTGAATGATGAAGAGAAGAGTCATTTCTTGGTAGAAGATGATGGGACAGATCAATCGACATCTCAAGAATTCGATACCCATGTGAAACAACGTCGAAGAGAAAGGAAATCGAAAGCATTTCAACGATCATCAATTCGAACTGTAGCTGATAAGCAAATTGAAAAATTATTCGTTTGTATCGAATGTAATATGGATGCACTCAATTATGATCATATTAAGTTTATTTAATTTTTTCTCTTTTTCTCTATTCTTTCTCATTTTTTCAGATATTTATTTTCATGTCCTTATTGTAAGACAAACGGTTATATTCGATATCGAACAAGATGTCTCAATGCTTTTACTCATCACATGAGAGCTCATCATTTGCCAAGATCTCATCAAAGTGAATTATCTCCTCGTCATTATCGTGAATTATTAGATAAGAATCCCAATTATGTTTTATCGAAAACTGATAATGCATTGATTGTCAATAAATCAACAAAGAGTAGTCGATGGTCAACGAAGAAACATTGCAAATATGTTGAGACACAACCACTCATCGATTATGGTGTAACTCTCGAATGTGGCACATGTTTCTATCGAAATCAAACTGGAAGTGAAATGGCAGCACATATGCTTAACGTCTGCCATTCTACCAACTGCAATATTGTGTTGGACGACGATATAACATGCACAGAACAAAACTCTTCTCCGAATACTCTCTCAAAAATTGATGATAAACCCATGGACATGGAATAGACGAGCAGAAAACTTCTTACAGAGAAATTTTAAATTAACATTTTAATTATTAAATTCAATTTATTATTTTTCTCATCTGTCACACTCAACTTTGCCCCATTTCCATGGTAGATGTACAAAATATTGATAATTCAATTCAAATTTAATTAACAAAATAAAAAAACGTTTTGATAATAAAATTTCAATCAAAATTTTAATTTTTTCAGTCAGACCAATTCAAAGTAACTTTCTCCTTGATCGTTTTCATTTCATTCTAATTTTATTCTACTGACGATAATTCTAATACACATTTTATTATTAAAATTATCTTCATTATTAACCATATGATAATCACGAACATTTCGAGAGAACATGTTCAATTATAAGATTACTAGTGATGAGAAAATTAAGGAAACGGTTCTCCGATCTCGTGGTGTTAATTTGACAACTGAACTTTTAGTAGAAATTTACGAATTTGAATTGGCTTTCGAGGCCGATCAAGGTAATATCGGAATTATGCAAGTTTCTTCTCTTATTGTCGTTATCGTGAAGTTTCTTTAAGGAAATAAATCATCGAAATATCCAAAAATTACTCGACTCTTTTATTGAGAATAATATGTTGTATCTTATTCTCGAATTACCTCATAGAACATTGGAGGAATTGTATAAAGATTGTCAAGGGACAATTGATTTCTCTGAATTGGATTGTCGTATGATTAGTTATCAATTATTTCTTGCTTTGGGATATCTACATGAAAATGGTGTTAGTTAAATTATTAATTTTTAATAATTTTCATTTTCATTCAAATCGTTTCATAATTTAATCATTTATCATAATATTCAGATAATGCATCGGAATGTCACTTGTACAAACATATTTATGTTTCCCGATAAATTAGTGAAGTTGAGTGGATTGTATTATTCCAGAAAAGGAAGTGAAGGATTTCTAACGGAATATGTTACGGAACGTATGTATCGAGCACCTGAAGTTCTAGTTGGCGTTTATCGATACGGAAGGTTCTTCTTTTCAGAATAATAAATAAATTTATTAAGATTTTCAGTGAGATCGATATCTGGGCAATGGGTATCATAGTCTATCGATTATGTACCTCGAAATATCTGATAGAGGCCACATCAGCAATCGATCATATTTATCAAATTCTCAAAATATTCGGTTCATCATTATTTAAGTGTAATTATTAAGAATTATAAATATTTTATTTATTTGTCACAGGACCGTTACCTGTTCACATGCAAAAGAATTTGAGAAACACAAATTTGATTCATGCTCTAAAATTTGATTTAACAAGTGGTAAATCGGTGAATGAGTATTTGAGACCATTAGGAAATGTGTCAAAATTAATTTTTTCTTGTTTGAAACTTGATCCCGAAGCACGTATTACAGCACTAAGTGCACTAGGAGATTTGTATTATGAAGATGATACGATGAAACGCAATCCGTTGATCAATAATGTTAATCACTCTGAAAATATAACCTAATACAAATTTCTTAGATAATTGCAAAGGAGAGTGTTAGCACTCTTGCCCGAAGTGAAAAATCAACAAGAAGAACGTTATCGATCATGGGCTATGGACGTGGAAAGTCCAAAAAGCATAGTCTTAGTTATATAGAGAATTTCAGTGAAGAGACCGATATTGACTCTATTTCCACTAATAGTCCTAAACCAGATGATGTTAAACAGAAGATTGACGACGACAAAAAGAAAATGAAAACTAAAGAACCGGCAGAAGATAAAAGGAATGAACAAAGAGAATCCATCGATTCGAGTAAAAATAAGGGGACGAAATATTCTAAAGTGTCCATAAATGTATCAAAGTCTGATCTGCGAACGAAGGATTATAGTAGTACCATGAAAAGTACAGCCAAACCGGTAAGTCGAAATTCTACAAAATCTAGTACGAGAAATACAACTTCACTTGTCATTGGCAATGCAAGTTTGAAGCCGTCTTTCGATACCAATAAGAAATTTTATTCAGATTCGATTCGAAAAAATTCACAGTTTGGAAGTAGGACATCTTTTTCTATAAGAGGACCATCTCAATTGGAAAAGACATCATCTAAGTTTGGGAAACCGATGTCTCAACTTGGAGCACGAACTGCATCTCGACTTAGAACATCAATGTCTCCACGGAAAGGACCACAATCTCAATTAGGAGGATCTGCATCTCAACGAAGGAGACCGACATCTCAACTAGGAGGATCTGCAACTCAAAGAGGGAGACCGACATCACAACTAGGAGGATCTGTATCTCAACGAGGGAGACCGACGTCTCAGCTGGGAAAACCGATATCCCAAATGGGGAAACCGACATCTCAACTGGGAACATCGAGATCTAGACTTGGAATGTCACCTTCTAACTTTCGAAAACAGCCATCTCAAGTAAGAAAATCGACTTCACAATTAGGGAAACCAATATCTGAGCGTGGACGAAAATTGTCCCAATTGCCCATAAGGAAACCTCCGATTTCAAAAAAAATAGGAGCACCTTCAGGATTATCTAAATCACAATCTGCAAAAAAGCCGGCGGATGTGGAGAAAGAAAAGGAAGCAAGAAGGAACAACCTGAAATTCCTTACAACCGACTCTCCAATACCGGCCGAATATTGTGATCCGATGAAATTGCGCGATTTCAAAGTTCTCTTGTTTCTTTTATTTGAGATATTTGATCTAATTCGAATTAACTATAGGCCAATGCGAAATTTATAAGAGAAAAATATATTTCGACAAAAGGAGATGTTGGGGCAAAAAAGCAGAAATGTTATAGTCAAGCATTAGCCGATGGTCGAAGACAAATTCAAACGGAGTATAAGTTAATTTTAGCGAGCAATCATCCGACACTTCTTGAAATGGTTAAACAGTCGAAACATTGAGACGAACCGAAGCACTAACTATAAATGATAGATGGGAATTAGGAAATATGTAGTTTTTAACGATAAACATCTTCTTCACAACTTTTGTCAGATGAGAAGTAGATGATATCATTTGAGAATCATTTAAGTAGGTTCCTTCTTTTTCAAATAATATGTATTAATGATTAATGAAAATAGAATGTATCAATCAAGGACAAAGTAATTTGAGGAGAAGAAGAATGTACAATAATTTTAAGATAAGTCTTCTTCTGCCTTAAACTTCTCAAACGTGCAGAATAGGTGACGACTTACGTCATTTTTTAAATAGATTACTTGAAACTGAAATATCATTTCATTTACTCTGCTAATAAATTTACGATGATTATACCGAAATAAAATTCTTTCTCACTTCTTCGCATTAAAACAATAGACTAGAAAAATTTTACGATTATAGACAAATTGAACTGATCAATATTTGTCGATGTGTTCATATCACAAGAAGTGAAAAGAGAAATTGAGACATTGTAAATGATGAAATAAATCTGAGATTTCTCATTAACTAGATGCGTTTGCATATCTTATTACCTTTGGACGAGGTAAGTGAAGAGGATCATGACTTCATAAACTGATTATTATTTTGACATGTATCTTTTATTCGTTAGAAACTTTCCGTCGATTAATTGATGTCGTTCATCATTGCTGATCACTTTCAAATGGGACGTCAGCTAAAGAAGTATGACAGAAGTGTAAAACGTTTTAATGACAATGTCAAAATTATTGTGTGAATTATGAGAAGAAGGATGATGATGAAGCAGATACATTTTATCAACCAAACGACTCATCAATCGATTAACAATGTTTCTTTATGATTATGTTTCGTTTATTCTCATTCGTTTTTTTCATCTTCTTAACTTGATTCGAAATGAGTTTTGTGGATTGTTTCATACAACTTATTGGTTCCTTTCTTATCAACTATTTTACGCAATTATTTCCTTTTAACTTTTTCGTTTCCTTCAACTTTCGTCTTCTCCAACTTTACCGTAATTTATGTTTCGACGTCAATGAACATTTTTGAGGAGAGACGCCTGATTATTTCCCAACTTTCATCTTCTTGAACAGAAAATTGGAAATGTTGATGATGGTTCACCCGTCGATGTCGAGAGGAAGAGTCGGTAAGTTCTCTTAATACTCTTCCTGAAAATGATGATCGAAATAAAGGAAATTTTGCATCGCCAACATTTTCTTCTCATCATTTTTTTGATATGCTATTTACTCATCATCTCTAATTACGTTAGTTTTGTTGTAGACTCTTTCATTTCTCATGAACGTACGAAAAATGGCAAAGAAGCATTATCGTCATTAGAATAATGATTTGGAAGCAGTATAATTATAATAATAATAATGATTATTATTATCATTATCATCATTATCAGCATTGCTCCCTATTATACTATTCATTTGAGGGGCAACTATCATTGTTGTTATGATGATAATGATGATCACTCATTTTCATTACAGAAATATTTAACTTCATTTACATTTGTAAATGGAAGTGTAAGGATCCATTTATGAAAAACGAAGTGAATATACAAAATTCTTCACATTCGCATGGAAAATTTGAAGAGTCGATGAAGTGAAAAAAAGAAGAGTTTTGAGAAAAACAGAAGGAATCAATTGAAAAGAAGAAGCGAAATGAAATTTCTTTATTTATTCGTCAACGACGATTCTCATATGATGAATCTCGCATTGAATCTCTTCATATTATCATTTTAATATCTCTGATATTTATCTGATCTTATTCTTATGAGATAGTGCCCGTTGTGAGATCATTGTGAAAATCGTCTTGACTTATATCATTCTCTTCAGCACTTACCACAAAAATGTCCGCACATTGCCGTCATATGAATGCAAGCGTTCGAGAATTTCGGTGCGACACCATTCGTCTTTTCCGTCTCAGTCAATTTACATGTTGAAGCATCCTTCTTGTCACAGTTAACTGAAAAATTATTATTAAAAGTTTAAAATTGAATAAAATAAATTTAGTAACATTTCTCGCATTTCGCTCCAGTTGTTTGACCACTGCACATACATTTACAATCGCCATTTGGCATTCCTCGGTGCATACAGAAATCGGCACCACAACGGAATTTTGAACACGTCTCTCCAGACCATCCATCATCACATTCACATTCACATGCTTCCAAATCCAGAAATCCATGAACACATGTCTTTCCATTACATTGGCAGATATCGGCTCCACAATTACTTTCACAATCTTCACATTTCTCCCCATCGAAATATGGTGTTGCAACACCTTCTTGACTAAAATATTTGAAACATTTACAAAATAAAATTTTTAGAAGAAAACAAACAATTTCTCATAATTACAATAATAAACTTTCGATGGTCGTCCATCACATGAGCTCATGGCACAACCGACACGTGTGGAATCGGCGAAGATCATCTATCAAATATTAATGAACAATTAAAAAAAATAAGAGTATTTATTCTGAACTTGTGTATAATGACCAATATTATGCCAATCCTTTCCAGCAATTGCACCAGTTCCAAATTTCCAATATTGAACTTCACTCGCCCAACCAGCCATAGCTTTCGCCCATTCGGGATATCCTGAAGCACCATTCTGTCCTGGTAAAATGACTCCTCTATCTTTAGTAATTGTTGCTCGACAATCATTACAATCATGATATAATTTACATTGAGTAGAATGAACGGCAGCAATTTTAGCGAGATCTTCATCCCATACCATTTCTTGCATATCAGTCGAATGAGGTGAAACCTGTTTTCGGATTTTATTATGATAATCGATGATCTCCTTCTTTGTAGCATCAGTCATTGCTTGACTTTTGTACTTCGAACTTTTAGGTAGACAAGCGGTATGTGTCTGATTATATTTCATGTATGTGTATCTATTAAGTAATTTATATTCGGATGGACAATTCTTCTGATTTGGAATTTTCGATTCAGCTAATGAGAATGAACAGTCCGTGCCACAAACGGTTGGGCAGTTAGCTTTGAAACGGCTGTCTTTACATTGTACGCTGGGTATGGCAAAGAAACAAGATTTCGGTATTTGATCATCTTTCGGACAAGCGACAGCTAAAAGAAGAAATATTTAAAGATGAAAATATGAATTTTTTCGAAATATTTAAATGGTTAACCTCGTTTACTATTCTCGTAGTGTCGAGCTATAGTATCAATTGGTACTGATGGTTCATTCAATTCTAATGCTTCTCTTTTCGCCGATTCAATTTCTGAATCAGACAAATTGTTATCAACTTGAATTTCCCTAAACATTCTCTCTAATTCATGAAGTTCTTCCATTGCTCTTTTCGCCAAATGTTGTTTTCGACGTTCCCGTCGTTTCTCCTTTTTGGGGACATCTTCTCCAGGTAACGATGGTTCATCTACCTCGTTCTCTTCACGTTTCTCTTCATTCTTCTCTTCATTTATTTCTCTGTAAATTCTCTCCAAATCACTCAACTCATTTAGTGCTCGTCCAATTAATCGAACATTTTTCGGATGTTTTCCTTCTCTCTTATCATTCTCCTGAAATTGTTCTCGAATCTTGTTCAGATCGGCAGTTACCTTTTCTCGTTTATGATGTTCATGTCGATGCTTCTCCATATATTCATGTCGTTTCTCATTCGAACAATAAACTGGAATTCATTTAAAATTACATTCCAATTAAGAAGATAAAGACAACTCGCTAGAATGTTCAAGAGAAGACAAACGATTGTTATTTGAAATTTCATTTTAACTATTTCCAATACTTCTTTCGAATGAAAATATGAAAAATTTTCGTTGATAACCAATACACTGATTCCGTATAAAATGGAAACAGAAAGGAAAAAATCAAAGTATTTTAAAGGAGAACTAGGAGAAAGAAATTAACAAAATTTATCGATGAACTAATAGTTCTGTTTATGTACGAAAATTTATTATATTCTCGTCAACAATTCAGATACAAACACTTTTTCTGAGGGTCAATCGATAAAATGAAGCCGCTCCAACTACCCGATGGAAGAAGAGAAATTTGTGAGAGAAATTCCCTTCTCATTCCTCTATAAATATCCATTAACTCATTATGTGTCATCACCGGCTGCCAAATAACCAGTTTCACTTTTTTCCCGAAGAAAGAAACGATTCTTCTTTTTATTATCTCAATCACTTCTCAACTTGACAACCCAGGAAAAGTACTTGTAACCTTCTCTTGACAAGAAATCGTTAACAATTGTCTATTCGCGATAAATAAATGTTGTACTAAAATCACTAATCAACCAACTAAATGTCTCATTTATCTTTCACAATAATTAATGGGAATTTGCACGAAAAAAAGAAACATTTTTTATTCTTTTTTTTTCTAGAATTATTTTAAATGAAAATTCGATTTTCGATTAAATTTTCTTTTAATTAGAAGAAATTTTTCATGAAATATTTATCAAATTCTACTTTAATAATTATTCAAATAAAATTATTTTAGTTCTGTCATTTTCATTTCCTTCATTTTTTCGATGATCGTCGGAAAACGGTGAAATATAAAATTGTTGCAGCTGATAGTCCCAATGTGGCGTGTACAATCTACAATAATAAAATAATTAAAAAGTTTAAAATAAAATTAACATTCAATCTTCCTTGAGTTGTCCACGAATTGAAATATTTTTGGAATCCAACCAAATTCTTTCGAACTTCTGGAGGTATTTCTGTTTCACCCATCACTAATTATTCGATTAATTGAAACTGATTTATTCCTTAAAAAAAACCGTTCTATGGAAATAGAAGAAATGAACGTTTATTTAGAAATATAATAATTAAGAGAAATAAAGTATTTTCATGAATTTTCTTCCATCTTTCTCTTCAACTAATGAACTAAAGTCAATTTTTTCATTGTTTCACTGCTTTCCCATCTTTCCATTGAGTAATCTTGATATGTGACTGCTCATTCTTCATTGCTGCCTTTTGCAGATCTGGTTTAAGGCAACGACGAACAATTCTTGCACATACTGCTGAGAATTGGACGTAATTCATTCCAGCTTGTCTCCAATATTGCATTTCTTTTAACGAAAAGGAATCGAGAATTTTATCAAACTTAATTTATAACAAATTTCTGATGCTGTAAATTTGAGAAGGCTAAAATTTTTAATTCAAATTTCTTCTCATTCTCAATAAACATTTAAGATTCCTTTTTATAATACGCCCCATTTGCTAATCGACTAAAAGTCAGTCTTTGATCCAATATTTTAGTAAATATCATGATATATATTAGTCTAGCAAGATTCCCAGTCACCAACCAACTCGATAAAAAACTTGATAGATAACAATTTGTTTTATTAGTTCCATCAAAACAATAATCTCAACAATAGTCTCATTTAGTTATAGAACTCGATTTTGTTTATATGCCTGCGTTGCCCAAAATATTAACGGAATTTATTAGAAATTTATGAAGTTCAAACAAAGTTCCAAGAAGAAATAATTCATTCTTTACGACATTTCAACAATTATTATGTTGGTAATAAAGCTCATAAAAGTTATTACAATTAATTTATGTGTGATTCTTTGTCAAAAGTCGTTGCAGTTGAAGATAACTAACAAAAAAATATTAAAATATTAAACAAATGTAAAAACATTATTATAAGTTATCTGTTATTTGTTACAAGAAGTATCTTAACCATCAAAATTCATAAACAAATAATAAGATAAGCCTTAGTCATAGATATTTGTAGCATTTTAAGTTATATATTGTCCTACTTCCCACATGTATGTTTACATTGTATAAAAAATATCATCTTTCTGTTTTGATATTTTTTTGGAAATATTTTGCACAATGTTTTTAATAATCGGTCTAATATTAACATAAATTATGTTACTGATTAATGTCGTTATAAGTCTCATTTTATGTAATCGAATTATAGTTCATGTTATTATTAGGAAAAAGGGGAAAGATGATTATAAGAGAGAAGTACATTGGATGAAGTTATTATGTACAGTATCTTTATGGATTCGTACAGATTTCTCAATGGATCATGGAGAGACAATATGACTCATCATAAATTTTCAACAAAAATTTCACATTGAAGAAATTTATCGTAAATAATGGTAAATTTAAAGGATTATTGGGAGGAGCATAATAGGAAACAATCAAATCTATTAAAATTGGCCACTTGAAGTTTTATATAAATATATAATTATTTTTCCTTAATGTTTATTTGCGATTGTTGAATAATAAGTTGATGAACGGTTGGAGGAGTAATTTAGTATATTTATTTTCCTTATTCCTTTGAGAATTGATGAGACGATGAATAATTATCATGGAACCGAAGTTCCGGTTCCATACCCGATATTTGTGATGTCGCAAATTCTAAGTAAAAATTTTAGCTTGTTGTCTTGGCAAATATATGGGAAGTAGAAGAATATATTCTTGTTCTTTTTGATGAACATGGGAAGGAGAACTGAAGAGTTTCAAGGTCGAACTTTATACGTTTGAGTGTGAGAAATGATTATGTAAGGAATGAGGGAGATAGATCGCAACTTCCATTGGAATAATAAAATATGTGATATTATTACACGTTGGGCGGTGGCGTATCATATAGTTGATAGACACGTCGTCTGTTGTGGAAGAAAAAGAGAAAACATTGAAGAGAATTCTGATAAGTAAAAATTGTGAGGAGAAAAATTGAAGTTTATCTGTCTGTTATACTGAAAAAAAGAGAAAATGGGAAAAAGGTATTAGGAGAAATTCCATCTGAAGTTTCATATAACTTTCTTAGATTCTAAAATTACTAATGACACATCCGAATCATTTAATTTTCCTTAATCTCATCCTAATGCGAATTATATTAAATATCCAATTTTAAAATTTTGGAAGAAGTTCTTTTATCGAAATTCTTTATTAATATTCGAATGTATATTGACTGTATTACATCGACTTAATAAATAGATTTGCGTATAATAGGTCGTCGCCTCTCAAACACTCGTCTACATGTACAAATAGTTGTAGTGGATGTGTGCTTGTATGTATACATACAGCTCGTATATATAGATGCACGAATAAAGAGAAAAAATTTATATTTTTTGCCAAATAAAATTTCCCTGAATTTTTAGAATGAAAAACAATTTTGAATTTTGAGGATAAAGGAGTGGGAAGAAGCAGAAGATGTTCGCAAGAAACAACTCCACCAATTCATTGAATGTCGATGAATCGATAACTGATCAATTATCGATGAAGGAATTATATGAAAATTATGATGATAACGAATCGTCTTTCGAAGATGATGAAACAGATTTCGAAGATTTTGATGATGACGAAACTGAGGACGATGATGATGATGAAGATGACATTTCATCTGATCTCGATATCATTTCCGATATAGAAACGGACGATATACGACATATTCCATCGGAGAAAGATGTGAAATCTCCGCCGACGAAATTGATGGAGAAAGGACGACTACCAAAACTCAGTGATAATTTGTCATTCGAATTGACAATTCAAATACTTCTCGTTCCTAGAAGTGATTTGAAGTTGAAGAAGAAGAAAAAAGAAAAAAGTGAGAAAGAAAAGAAACCGATTGAAGAGAAAGCATCACATCGACGATCGATGAGAACTCCGAAAATTTTGAATAATTTCATTTCGAAATTACAAAATAAAACGAGTTTATCAATTAAAAAGAAATTGAAGAAATCGACTAATAGTAATAATAATCTTATAAATAATATGAATAAGAAAGAAGAGATGAGAGAAGTGAAAGAGAATAATTCAAATTTATCCTTTCCCAATGAAAAGAAATGGAAAATAATTTATAATAAATCGATGAATATAGTTCCCATGAGAATTCCAACAAAGTATAATGAATTTTGTCGAGTGAAAAAATTGAAGAATGTGACGATGAATAAAAGACGAAAGATCAATTTGAAACGATTACACAAACTCGTTAGTCGATCTTCATCCATCACATCGTTATTGTTGACGATTGTGACGAATGAAGATAATAAACATTCTGGTATTTTCGTTTATAAATATTCTATTAATACTTATGAATTGGAATTAACTTTACCAATTGATCGATTATTCTCTTATACGATCGGAGATGTTTTGACAAAGAAATATTTGAAAGAACAAAAAGAAACAAATCGATCAAAAGATTTCAAGAAACATTTGAGTGAACTGTCGTTAATGAATGGAAAGAAAGGTGATAGTTTAAGGTTCATAAAGATAATTCATGATCGTCTTGGCGGTTTATTTGGTATCATTCATCAGAAGGATTGCAATCAATTAATTTCGATTTTTAAGAATATTCAATTCAATTCGAAACATATTCCCCAACGAACTTATCTTTTCTTATCACAAAATATTCATGAAAATCAGAATAATAGTCGAATGGTGAATGGTGGGAATAACATGCATGAAAGTCCTAATGATATGAATTTAGAGAATGATCATGGGAATGATGAGGAGGATGATGATTCATATTCATTAAATAATATCGATACTTTCTGGTTATCGAATTATAAGAAGATGCATGATCCAATCGTTGATATTGAATCATGTTCAAAATTTATTTGGAAACGATTAGAATTAGAGCAATTACAATCCTCATCTACAACATCATCACTCGCATCATCTTGTTCGTCATCGGAGAAAGTTTCATATTTGGATGAAATGAATCAATTGAAACGAGAAGGTATTCGACGACGTCGTCGTCAATTTGAAGAGAAGATGCATCGTGCATTCAATTCGACTTATTCAAAATTATCACCAAATGAGAATATTGAGAAAGTGAATAAACAAGAAGAGAAAATTGAAATTGAGAAAACTATAAAAAATGAAGTTGATCTCAACGAATTGAAATGTCAATTGACGACTAAATCCATTCTAATGAATTATCAATTATTTCAGAAATTCTTTGGAGAATTTTATTATACTTTAAATGATCTCATCTATTGTTCGTTTTGTACGGCAATTCAACAATTCTCATCAAAATCACAACGAGAAAGATTGAAGTTTCAAACTCGTTCACCTAAAATACCAGATCGGAAAAAAACGATTTATAAGAATCCGATGAATTCCTTCTCCACTTATCAATTGAGACAGGTTTGTGGAAATACGAATGATTATTTTGATAGCACCTCATCAACATCACCAACTCGATCCATCGATTCACCAAAACCTCAACAATTGACAGAAATTGATTTGAAAGCGATCGAACAATATTTATTAGAACGACAATCATTTTATATGATCGAAAGTGAATTACTTTTGTTTATTGGAACGTATAATGTGAACGAACAAAAAGCTCCAAATATTAATGAATTATATTCATGGTTCACTTTCCTTCATAAATCACCAGAAGGCAACACAACAATGATGCCAGATATTATTGTCATCGGTTTCCAAGAAATCGATATGTCTCCATTATCTTCTGTTCGCACTACAGTTCTTCAAGAATTATCTTGGTTGAATATTTTGGAGGATTTATTCCGTTATTCTCATTCCGGTTATCGATTCGTTAAATTGATTCATATCAGAAAAGTTGGTTTAATGGAAGTAATATATGTTCGTGAACGATTGAAACCATTTATCAATGATCTCTCCACCGACTATTTGGGAACGGGTAAACATTGTTATGGAAATAAAGGTGCGATAGCAATTCGTTTCGATGTTTGTCTCACTTCCTTCTGTTTCGTTTGTGTTCATTTTGCTGCTCATCTTGAAAATTTGAGACGAAGACAAATGGATTATCGGTCGATTTTCGCTTGGATTAATTTCCAACGAAATCATTCCGCTTCCAGAAGTGCATTACAACACGAACGATTATTTGTATTTGGTGATTTGAATTATCGATTAGATGGGAAATTGTCATCACCAAATTTGATGATTGATGATATTAAAGAGAAATTGAAATGGAAAGAAAATTATCATTTCTTGTTAAAGAATTATGATCAATTGATTCGGGAACGTCAAAATGAAATGGTCTTTTCGAAACCGTTTCAAGAGTCTTATATCGATTTTCTACCAACATACAAATTTGACAATCATACCGATCATTGGGATAGTAGTGAAAAGAAGAGAACACCATCATGGACTGATCGAATTCTTTATCGATCAATCGATTTTCATCAATATTCTTATGACACTAGACATCGTAATGATTTGATTCGTTGTCTCTTATATGAGAATGCGATGAATGTGAGACAGAGTGATCATAAACCGATATTCGGATATTATTCTTGTCGATTTCGCGATGTCGATGCATTAGGATATGATTTAATCTTCTCTCAATATCAATTAGAGAAAGAGAATGATTTATTTCATCTATCCACTTCCAACATCTGTTTCTCAAATGTTACTCCATATCGGTTATTCGAACGAAATATCGAAGTTCATAACACATCATTCAGTAGTCCTATTCGAATATATATTTTATCGATGGGAGCGTCATTGATTAGGAATCTATTGAATTTAGTTGAACCGATGAGACTTACGAGAAAATCAATTTTGAAAGACATTAAACAATATGTTCAAACATTAGGAGTTTTACCTGAAGATATTTTAAATTTTAACAAATTTCCTTTATATCTTAAATTCAAAGTGGACGGAAAAGATATTGATGTGAAGAAAGCTTTCTTCGATGTCTTACCATCACAAAGAACAGAATTGAAGATTCAAATCATTTTTAATGAATTATCCTTCCATTCTTTATCTCATTCTCATTATAATTATCGATTGTTGAAACATCGACATAATAATCATTTAGTGCCAAAGAAAGAGAAAAAAGAGAAAGAACTTCGGAGTCAAGTTTCTCACGAAGATCGATTATATCCAAATCTCTCATATATGATCGATCATCGAACGAGAGAAATGAAAGAATATCATTTGATGAGTGAACAATATTCACCTTTATTATCGTCCGTTCATCAGACATCAATAACACTTCTTGCTTGTACCTTAGATGATAGTGATGAAACGATTCAACAACAGAATCTCAACATTTATGTCGATGTTCTTCAATCGTATCTCATTGGGAATATTCTCTCATTCTATTCCTGCACATCCTTCAAACAAATATTTAATCATTCACCATATCTTCCAGCTGATATGGATTTGAAGAATATTGATCATTATCCAAATGTCTCTAAAGAGGAAAAAATAAAAGAAGAAGATGAAGATAAATTAGATGATCGAATGAATCAAATAGCTGACGAGATTCATCGAATATCATCCAAATATTTATTTCACTATTCAATCTATCGATTTCATATCGAAGATAATGATAAATCTGCACATCTCCCTTATCAATTAACATTCTTCGAACAATGTATCAATTATTTGTATGCGAATCATCCTTTCCATTTCACTCTCACATTTCAAATGAAACTTATCGAAAATTTCAAACACTTCCAATCTCAACGATTCCAACCAAATCGACGTATCCGTCGTTTCTTAATTGAAATGAATCGTTTAGCTCTTTACCATTCCTTCGAAATCGACAAGAATCATCATGATGATCTTCTAACTTTTCTCAATCATGAAATCGAGTTAGTGGGAGATATTAATGTCATGAGATGGGAGATCATTGGAATAACAATTCAATATTTCTCTTCCATTGCTCTCCCCATCATACCATCCATCTACTACTTCAATCTCTTACAACAAATTCAAAACGACAATAAACCGACGAAAGAATTTTATAAAAAACTTTGTCGAATTTTCAAAAGTTTTTTCCACTTTCAAATTATCGATCGATTAATTTTATGTCGTTTCTGCGAGTTATTCCAACGACTCATCAAAATCCATTTTAACGATAATTCGATTCTTATGCGTTTATTCTGTGAGCAAATCCATTGGATTATCTTACGACCTCCAACCGATATCAACATTCATTATTTACGAACATTCATTCTCCAAACATCCACGTTCGAATCGAAGGAAATTAATGAATTCGATTCACTTTCTGTCTACCATCAACTACTCTATAAAGATGATAATAATCGATTTTATTTCGAGTCAGATGATTGCATTTCTTTGAGGAATAAAGCTATTCTCGTGACGGAGACACTCCTCCGATTTGCCACAAAAGAAATTTTCAATATGTAAATTATTTCTTGTCTTTCCCCCTCAACTCATTTTTCTCATTGAACTATATGAATTTATTCGATCCTTCACAGTCTCTATTCACATATTTTATTTAATTTATTTCAAACATCCTATCCAATAAAATAAGAAAAATAAAATTTTCGTGACGATTCTCTTCTTTTTAAATCATTAATTGAATAAATACCTCTGAAAAACCTTCAAATTTTGAATAGAAACCAAAATTTGAACGGTAATTAGACCAGAGCGAATCCTTGATGATATGAAATTGCTGTCAATAATTTGTTCTTTAATTTCTCTTCTGTTTCATAGTCTGGAAGATCGAGTTGATTGACACAAGTATGTGCAACTGGCAAATGATCATCAGATGTTCCAGTTTTCATGATTTTTATCTATAAATGAATTTTGTAATAAAAAATCATTAAGAACAAATTTCGGAACCTTATAATTTTTCATTCCATAAATTGGTAATCGATCACTGCCTGTAAGGAAAACTGAAAGGTAAAACGAAATTGGAACTTTAACATTTGAGAAAGGAAAAATGAACGAAGGAAATTCTTCTTTTCTGCTAAGGTTAATGATCGGAAAACATTCCAGAAATGAATGATTGTTGTCGACTGTTCCGTATAACCGCCATCATATTCACAACATTTCTCGAATAGTTTCCAATCGAAATTCTCGTTACCAACAACGAGACTCATCAATTCATTTGGTTGAAATAAATTGAGAATATGATCGGCCGAACAAACTCTTTTGAATCCACGTTCGAATGCTTCATAATTCTCCTTTACTGATTTATTGAAGAGATAATCGATATATAGATCAATATATTCTTGTCGATCTTCATATTTTACATCTCGTTGACTATTAGTCGTTGATCCTTTCCCATCAATCAACGATATCGTTTCTATGGCACCAAATCGTTCACGGACGACTTCATATGTCAAATTGAGCACATCCACAAAATCATCGTTCTTATTATCGTAATTGAGAATATGATTGAAACTGGAATAAAGAGTAGTTGACAAATCTTTGATATCTTTCAAAATTATCGATTTCTTCAACAACTTCTTATAAAGTGCTAAAGGAAATGGTAAATGAATAATCATCGAATTATAAATTGCCAATCCACATGTTGTTCCGATGAGTTCGAACATGGCCGATGTCTCGAATGTCACATCAATGAACCATAAACAATGATTCTTCTCTAAACAATGGAACATTCCATATTTGGGATCGACGAGATCTTGCATCAATAAAAGGAAGAATTCTTTTCGAACACCCCCTGCATCAAATGCTTCTTCTCCTCGAAAAGCTACATGTAACGGTTTCTTCAAATTCTCTGCCGGATGTTTCGCCAATTGAGTAATTGTATCCTGTACGATATTCTCTCGACTCACATAGAGAATGAGAAAAGCTTGTTCTGCTTCAATGTAATTGGGACTTCGAATAATGGCTTGTCCGATCATGTTATGCATTTGAATATGAGCATCACCTTGAATTATTAATGATTTATGTGCAGCATCGAATACGAAAGAGAATTGACAAAAACTGAAAATATTCTCGTTCATTTTGATGGAATTGAGCCAATTTCCATAATCTTCCGGAACGTTGATGAGATCCTTCAATTCCGATATGTAGAACGTGTCATAAGAGACTAATTTCGTCTCCTGATTAATCTCATAAATAATTTTCAGAAGAGAAAGACATTTCACTAATGTCTTTTGAACGACTGATTGTGGATATCGTGCTGGTGGTTTCCTCGCATTCAACATATAGACAATGGCATTTTTGAATTGTGAGATAATTTTCGTATAATAAATTGGTTCCAACATTCCATACCAATATCGAATGATTCGTAACGCATTTTCGTTGAGTTGAGAGAATGTTGTGGCAAAGGATTGATGGAGAATATTCGCTCGACTTCCATCTGACATCACTGGAAATAATGGTAAGATGAGAAATATTCGTAATGCTTCCAAATCAGGTGGAGATGATGATATATTATTGCATGCTTTCGTCAACCAAGCTGATAACTGTCACGAGAAGATAGAAATTAAATAGAAATATTTTATTAGAAGAAACTTCATTCAATTTATCATTATCACAATCAACGAGAAGGAATGTTAATCTTTCCGCTAATTGTAGATCAATTCCATGATTAAGTTTAGTGATCGGTTTCCTATCGATTCGTCTAACAACAACAATAAGATATATCAATAGAAAGAAGGAAAAAGGAAAACTTCTCCAGAAAACTATTGTTGATACATTCGACAGAGGAGAAGATCAAGGCGAAATTGTCAATTTCTTTCGATTTCACAAATTTCTTTATTAATTTCTCATCAATCAAATTCACATACACTTTCAATTCATCAATGGCGTTATATAAAGAATATTGTTTAGTCATCACAAGGAATGACTGATGGAATGCTGAGAATATTCGCCAGATAAATGAACCAGGTTTGGAACTTCGTAGACGTTTCTCCTGACGAAATCCGATCACACTTTCACTTCTCATAAATTCTTCTCTACGATTACTGAACAAAACTTTTGGATGTTTCTCTTCTTTCCTAGTGGCTAATTAGAAAGAAGAAGAAAAAGAATTTAAAAATTTTCATTAAATTCTGAAATTTAAACGATTCGTATGATCACTACCGAGACCCAATTGGCCATTCTCATTCGAACCAACAACATAAAGTTCAATATCATTCTTTCGTTTGGCAACAAATGCTGAATGGAGATTCCCACCAACACAATCCACAATTTCATATTTATTCTTTATCATTTGAGGTAATTGAGAACTGTGAGTATTACCATGACCCAAAATACCATCAGCTCCATAACCGAAAGTGAACAATTCTCCATTACGATTGAGAGCCATACTATGAGTAGCGCCACATTCGATTTTTATGATAATCTCTTTCTCTAACGATTTGACTTTGATAGGCCAAATTTTATCTTCACAATTACCGATTCCCAATTGACCATGTTGATTGGAACCGAAAGCGAAAACTTTTCCAGAAGTTGTTAATATCATCGAATGACGAGCACCACATGCAATCATTTCAATCGGCAATAATGATAAGGATTCGATTGGAGTACAAATCTCTCGATTCTTCGTGTCACCAGTACCTAATTGTCCGTGTGAATTCGATCCCATTCCATATAATTTACCATTATCACTCAAACATATCAGATGAGCATCACCAGCACTCAAATGACTAATAGAAATCATAATATCTTTTGTCATCATTCCATTCTTCTCCTTATCGTTTGATGTTGTTGTTGTTGTTTGTGCGTTGTTCTCATTCCATTGAGAATGGCCACAAAGTAAACTGAAAAAAAAAATCAAATCAAAAAAAAAAAAAAATCGAATAAAAATGAACGTAGGAATTTGTTGATGATGATTCTCTCCACTACGATAAGTATCTAATGATCCCCATTGGAATATGCAACCATTATATGTGAGTGCAAATGATCCATATTTCGATGCAGCTATCTGTTTGATGAATGGTGGTTTTCCATTTTTCTCTTTTAAAAATGGTTCAATAAATCCAGAAACGATAACTTCAAAATAAAAGCAAATTTCAATAAATTAACGAAAGAAAAAAGCGAACAAGGTTTAGACGACGGACCATCACGACCTAATTGACCATATTCATTCGATCCACATGTATATACTGATCCGTCGTCAAATAAGAACATGGAATGTTTACTACCACAACATATGGACTTCAATATTATCGAATGAACATTCATAATATTAGCGAGAAAATCGTTGAGTGTCGGTTGTTTAATTTTCATTTCTTCAACACCACCCAATCCTAATTGATAATCCGAATTACTGCCCCAACAATAAACATCCATGTTTGTGGTTCAAATGAAATTTTAAAGGAATAAAAATAACAAAATTGAAAGTTTTGAATAATGGAAAATAAATTATTTAATTCATTCACAAATGAACAAATTAATCGGTGAGCGATTCATTCGAACATGATTAACTTATCACCTCCCTCAAACTTCCCTTATTATGTCTGCAACACAATTTTCGTTTCATTAATTTCTTTCGTCTCATGAATATAAGTGATTTTATCATCACTTTCTTTTGATGGAATTTGATGGCATCACTGACCACTTTAAAATAAACACATAATAACAACGAATCAAACATGTTTCTACCTCAATTATTTGATGTTATTAAATGAACATTATCGTCAATAAACAATCCGAAACTTCGTAGCAAACTTTAATTTATTATTTTCAGTTATTCGTCATTAATTCACATATGGGACAAAACTATTTTAAAAAATATATATAGAAAACACGAATTCTAGTTAGGGAAATTCTGAATAATTTTAACTATTTTATTAAAATTTTAATTAAGAAATTCTTTTTTTTTTTAAATTACAATCAAGAAATTATTTTTTTTTTAAAATTACAATCAAGAAATTATTTTTCTTTTTGAAACTTCCAACATGAATATTTTCAGTTTTTGTTGATTTTCTTTATATTAATATTATGTCATTCTGGAAACTAATTAAGGAGTTATTCAAAAAGTGTTACATTTAATGTTATGATTGTTAGAGGTTAGATTGTAGAAGGATGTGATGAAACTATTGGAAAGATGAAATATACTCTACCATAAACATGTTGCTCGACTTTCAGAAATTTGATGTCTGAACACCATCTAATACATTACAACGAATGACGCTCTTATCGATTAGAGAGCCATAATATAATTGAAATTGGAGTTGATAAAAATTGTTTAAATTACCGATTTTGCGAGAATATCGAGAAGAAAAGCGGCAAAAGAAATGTATAATTTTAGTAAAGAATCAGAACATAAAAAACATCGGCATGCCTTCTTGTATTGTTTTGAACTTAATTATTTATCGGCATAATGGATTAAAGTTGATGTTTTAGATTGTGTTTACCAATTAGGTTTGTTTCCATTTCGAAAGTTATACGTCTTTTCTATCAACGATTAAAGTTGTCGCCATTGATTGTCAGTAATTTGTGGAAAATTAGGTTTTCGTCTTCCGAAAAAGAAAGGTGAATTTTGTGGGAGGAAAACTTTATCGAATTATTCAAATACCGGTTTAATCATCTTAATCTGATGATAATTCGAACACAATTCAACACCACCAATCCCACAAGGAAGAGTAAATGTTAAGTGCCTACTCGATTCAATGAGGCCTAAGATGATTGCTCACATTCAATGACATTTATAGATATTGGGAACTATAGATAAAAATGAGAAGAAGAAAATAAAATGTTGATTTTTTTGATATTTCCCAAATATCCGTTAACGAGAAGTATATTTCTATTTCTCACGATGAAATAATTGAAATATGAGGAATGATGGAAAAACAAATTAAATATTGTTTATAAGAATTTGAGGTATGCCTGTGCACTACACAGATATTTGCTTATGTTGCACAACAAATATTAGAAGGATCAGATACCGATGTTGATCCAATTAGAATAATTCGCCGAACTTGGTATTTCACGGAATTAGAGGAGGGAATGTGTTAGAGTCATCATATGGCAGTGGGCATTGATGTTGACTATAATCTTGAACGGATTAGCAGCGGAAAGTCGATGTCTTGATGTTACTAATTGGCTGGAGCTACAACAATTATCTGCTTAAGAATGAGAATAGGCAAATTAGTTCTTGAGTATATTAGGAGAGTAGGATCTTTAGAGAAATTTGATTAAATTTACCTATTCCAAAATTACTTTTAACATTTTCAGAAAATCTCGGAATTTCTAGTCACTCTCACTTTCCATTTAGTCACTTTTAGTCGAGAGTATTTCCAACTTATCATTCAATATAATTGGTCAAATTAGAATGTTCACTATTTGGTGAATGGATGTTAAGATGGATTTTAATGAAATTTAATTAAGTTCGATAAAGCAATAAGATTAAGTGACAAGATAATTTGGAAATCCTCATTCACTGACTACGTCCACCAAATCATGTCAATCGTTTGTCGTCAGCCATAATTATATGGATTTTTCCATATATAAATTAATTAAACTTTTCCTTCTATTTTCATTATTCATTCTCTTAGAAATCTTATTACATTTCAGTTTTAAACAATTATCTTATTCTTTCCATCTTCGTCAAATAGTCTCATTGAAAAGATGACACAATCTCAATCAGAAAGAGAACAGTACGAACAATTGATGAATACTTATCTTTGGTACTATCAAAATTCATTGATTAGTGACACTGATCAGAATGTTGTCCAACAACCGAATAATTCTCCTCACAATTCCAATACTGCTGATAATGTTTTACAAACAAATACCAATTTGATCAATAATTTATCAAGTACAAACAATAGCGGACCGTTAAATATCAAACGAGAATTATCTAAATCAATCAGTGATTTTCAACAACAGCAACAACCACATCAGCAACAACAACAACAACAACAGCAGCAGCAGCAGCAACAACAACAACAACAACCATCAACTAATGAAGAAGAATCAGTATCGGCAGATGTGGCAGAAATGGATGTGGATAAGAAACCAGCAAAATCTTTCTTGGAATTGATTACTGAAGCGATCATTGCATCAAAAACGAAATGTCTTCAATTATATGAGATTTATGGATTTTTAGAAACGACTTATTCATATTTCGCAAAATGCAAAAATATTGCTTGGAGGAATTCGGTTCGACATAATTTATCACTCAACGAATGTTTCATCAAAGCGGGAAAAGGTTGTAATGGGAAGGGTAACTTTTGGTCGATCCATCCGGCTGTTTATGAAGATTTTGCGGAAAAACGAATTAATCGACGTCATTTTAAAGCGAAAATTCGAAAGTATAATGTGGAACAATCTCAACAACAAAACCTTTTTCTCCATCAACAACAAGCACAACAACAACAACTTTCTTCGTTATTGAATGTCGCTTTCTTCTCTCAACAAGCAATAGCGAATGACGGAAAATCTCAAGGAAATAACGGAAATCAATCAAATTTTAATAATTTCCCAATTTCTAACGACAACAATAACAATAATCAATATTTGGAAATGTTAACAGCTCAACAGTTATTGAATCAGATAAACGTCCAATCTTTTGGTGAACAACCTCCCCAATCTCAACGATTATCGTCTGCTCCAATGACATCATCATCGTCCACTGTTCCCCAACCGCCACAAATCCAGATGAATAGTAGTCAACAAATTAAAATGGTGGATGAAGCAATTCGTCAAATTAACAAAGAGAATATAACACCGAAACGGAAGAGGAAACTTGACGAAGAAGAGAATGATCAATCAACTGACGAAGGAATTATCTATGATCAATTATCGAACAAATATTTGAAACTAACTAAACAATCAGATTCATCATCACCAATCTCTCAAGTTCCATTAATGAATTATTATCAATTCAACACTCCACAAAACATCAGTTATTCATCGGAAAGCAGTGGAATTCAATCGACCGATTCATCTCCCTCCGACAAAAATTTAATTAATCAATTCAATACGATCGATTATAATTCATTCCAGAATTTATTCAATTATCAAAACTAATCCGGTAAATTATTATAAACTTAATTTAATTCTTTTAATCATTTTCTTATTTATCTTACTTTTAAATTAAATTTATCAAAAAAATTAAAATTTTATTAGATCAAAAGTTCATCGTATCCAACGAAGAGACAGAGAAAACAAATGGATTGCTCTCCATTTTAGGAATTCGATTATTGTAGATCTGTTGCATTTTTAAATTGACTTTAAAATCATCTCCAATCTCCGATTGTAAGATCTTTAGACATTGTTGATTGTTTTGGAAGTAAGTGAAAAAACATCTCCCATCAATGGGATTCAATTTAATAATTTCCTTCATTCCCATTAACATTAAACATGTTTGTTCTTTCGCACTATTTCCATAGACCGGTGTCATTCTTATGCTAAACTTGTTGTCTACAATTCCCATGGCATAACCTCCGATGGACTTGTCTTTTTTGATGATAATAAATACTTTGACACAATGTAATTTCGAGAATATTGAGATGTATTCTCTCCGATAATCAGTACAGCCCGGAAATATCTCTTCGTCATATTCCAATAAGAGTTTTAAATCATTTTCGTTTTTCACTTCGACTATCGAACCAATATCATTTAAAGAATTCTTTAGAAGTACTTCAATTCGTTCTAAATGTTTCTCCTGACATAGTGTCACGACACATTCGAAACAAATTGAAGATTTTATTCGTAAATCGAATTTGCTTTCATAAAATGATAATTTATCATAAATAGCAAACGCTCCAATATCTGTGCAATTGTATGAGATTGAGAGAGAAGGAATTAAAAATAAATAAAATAAAAAATTTCTTCGAAATGAGAATAACTGACAAAAAAATTATTAATAAAAAAGTTTTATAGTTGCAAAGTTGCATAGGCGCCACTCTGACTCTTTCCTTCCGTTACTATGGTAACACGTGTCCTGGTTTTAGATAAATTCTGTTTAATGTTCTGGAGATATGGTAGAGGACAAGTTTTTTTTACACCTTCTTTTTTATCATCATCATCATCATTATCTTCGTCATCTGCTGCTGAATGATCGGGATCATTATCAGCAACCGATGCATTCGGTCTATCGGAAGCTGCATCATCCTGATTAGCATTCCCTCCTAATCTATTTGAAATACTTTCTTTCAATTGACTGAACTTGTTACCTAATTTTGTTAGTTCGATAGATAAACGACTACGTGAAAGAACATCATCGAATACATTCGATCCTTGTCCTCTCGATTGGTCAGGTTCAGAAATGATTTCGTTTTGAAGACCTTTCGTCAAGAGAAGTTGTTGCGAATGAATAAATGAATATGTTCGATCAATACGTTGGTTACCTGTAGTAATGGTAATTCCTTTTCCAGTTAAATTAAATACCGAATTATAAATTGCACATACTAATGATGTAATATAATCTTTGACATCAGTATCGGTATAGAACATGAAAACGGTATTCTCAAAAAGAAATGGTCGATAATTGGCACATTCTAAATGAAAACTTTTTTTCGGTCCGTAAGAAATGTATAAAGAATAACAAGAATAAAAATTGACTTCCGGTGAATAAATGATGTTCAATTCTGTAATAGATTCTAACGATATGAATTCTGGTTCGCAAATATGTTGTTTACATTTCTTCGTTTTCCTCATAGAAATGGTGGCGACGAGAATGTGTGATTTGGAGATTAGTACAATAATGTTCGGATCGATAACATCTAATGTTATTCCGATAATATTCCCTTTTTGTTTCTTATGAGATTTCGCTGAATTGTTCAAATTCCAAAAAAAATTATTCTGATTATTATTCATTGGTACTACTTTACTTTCCGTATCATTGATATCAGAATAAGTAGTTGTTGTTGAATAAGTATCGGATGAAGCTGTTAGATCACTATTTGAATCAACATCAAGATGTGATGGATTATCATCATCTTTCTTCTTAGTTCGTAAGAAGAAGACAGATATATCACATTTATCATTTTCATTTCTTGCTCGATCAGCCATAACGACATAATATTGTTTATCTGAAGGATCACACAATTGATACGTTTTCGCTTTCTCATCAACACTCGCTAATAGTTTCTGAGCATTTCCAATCACTTTGTGGAAGACACTCATTTTTTGATTCCAATCAATCGGATCTTGTTCACGACCAGACAAAACAGAATTGGCATCACTTTCTTTCCCATTAAATCTCTTATCATCAGTTGTTACACGTTCGAATGTTAACAAATGTGCCATTGTTAATGCATTTATAGCTGCATTTTTCGCTGCATCTCGAAATAATTTATTTACATATCTATTAACTGATTTCATTCCATCTTGCATTACTCCTTGCATCTTTCTTCGTCCCGTTCTTGTATAATCAGCTTTCAAAGCACCTGTACCTGCATACATATTTGAAATGGCATCTCCATTATCTGCCCAAACTCGTTGGAATGTTCGACGATAAATTTCAGGGAAATGAGCATTATCTCTCACAACTCCCAATTTTTTGAAAGTGAACAATAAAAGAAATTTAGCTAATGTCATTTGCATAACGTTCGTTCGATCGAGACAATCCACACAATTAACACGACATACACCACGTTGGATTTTCTTTATACGATTTCCTGACAACCAAAAGAATCCCCAATATTCTAATTTACTTCTTAAATAATCGACAACCATAATAGCTTTATCGAATCGTAATCCTTTACATTCAGCATGAAAATCGAATCCCACAAAATGTAAATGTTGGGAATTGTATCGGAGGACGTGATAAAGGAAATCATAAAATAATCGTGGTTCACTTTTGCCCACTTGGTCCACCAAATTCAAAACGGCAACATCACCATACAAATCGATCTCTCGATCGAAATGATTTTCAAATGCACTCGTATTCTCAACAAGTGTTTTCTGCATTAAAACAATTGGACGATAATCTTTTCCAGGTTGCTTCCAAAATAATGGTACTGAACCACGAACAACTACAAATGACGTTATGACATTATGTTCAGGAATATAAAGAATTTGTTCAGTTTCCACATAATTTGCTACTCGTCCATTAGCGTCTGTACCTCTCGTACGATATCTCATACCAGCTCGATAACGTGAACGACGTGAAATGAGAATGATATACATATGACGTTTCGTATTATCTCGATTGAGATAAGCGAGTGATGCTTGAGAGACGAATCCTTGAATTATTGGAACGATCCAACTCTTAATATTATTAGTAGAGAAGAAACATTGGAGTAATGCTTTATTCCAAAAAAATCGATCATCAGCACGTTCCCAAGGCTCTTTGTGAGATATATAAAGATTGGATTGTTGACGTTGTAAAGAAGTGGTGATATCATATGTAGGACAATAGTAGAAACAAGATAATTCATTGAAAAGTTTGAGAACATCTGTTAAAATTTTTATTTCTAATTTTTTTCTTCTTTGTGATGATCCAGAGAGTGCAGAAAAGAAAGCAGCATGTCCTTTCAACTTCGCTTTTCCTGGTTTCTTTTGTCCTTTATCACAAATTGAACAATAGGAAAAATGGAAATCGAAAGTTGATGATAAATCATTATCGTCATTAATTGAAAGAATAATTATATCGTTCAATCGATTAATAGAATGACCACGAAATTCTGCAATTCGATTCTTCCCTATACCTAAAAGAATATAAACACTTGATCCTTCAAATACACCAAACACTCCGATAAACACATCGACAGTTCCCTGACATTTCATCATTGGGAAATGTTTATCGAGAAATAAAGGAATATTATCTAAATGATCTTCTGGTATCAATAATTTATTTGTTGCCATATGTACATAAGCAACACATGGACATTCTGCTTGAATCTCATCTAATGACGATAACAAATCATCATCCTCCTCATCCTTCTTCTCACCTTCTTCATTATTATTATTATTATTCGCATCAAATGCAGCTATCGTTCCTTTATCTGATCCACGATCAAAACTTACTTGAGCTTTCCTTTCTGGTGTTGGTTCATAATGTGGATCGATATGTTGGACTCGTTTGTGATTTAAATCAGGACGACGTTTTTCTTTCGGTTGCAATTTACCATCTTCAGTGAAACATGGTTGATATGATTTCATTTTGAGACGAGAGAAAAGTGCATCTTCTCCACTATTCTTCTGCATCATATCCATTCGAGGATAACAATGAGAAGTATTTTTTTCAAACCATAACGAATAAACATAATTGGCACGAACTTTCCTCAACACCCAATACTTAGAGGAGGAAAGCACTTCGATCATTCTTCCTGACTTATGATCTCAGTAATTATCTCCTAAAAGACATGGTGGAAGGAATGATTCCCAATTTCCCGTTCCGAACGATATTCAACAACAAATCGTCTCCTGCCTAGCAACTTTTAATTTTTATAGATCTCTCTCAAAGAGTTGTTTGTTTGGAAAATAAAAAAAATTGAAGTGAAACAGAAGAGAATAAGAATTAAAAATCATTTTCCCATTCCCAATTTAACGAATTTGAAATGAACTTATTTCTCAATATATATCTATTTTTGGAACATCTTCCACTTCTCCATAAACATCTAATTACAAAATAGAAATAAATAACTTTTCTTCTTGTCGATTTTCTGAAAGAATTTCTTTAATAATAGAGTTCCAATTCCACGACTTTGATGAGATCGACGAATGAGTAACATTCCAAATATTATTTCATTTTCGAACATCTCTCCTGAACAAACACAGCCAATGAACTTGTCATCGCAACTGTATACGAATAATACATTTTCATATTTTGTGTTCAAGTCGAAAACGGACGATATGTATTCTTCACTCAAATGCCAATTGATTTCTGGTGAATTCACTTCCTCTAAAATCACCTTTAAATCTTCCGTTCTCCTTAAAAAATTTTCTGAAAATTTCAATCCATCATCGTTATGATGCATTTGTCTTATTATAATCTTCTGTTGAGAATACTCTAAAAATGAACAGAAATTAAACACAATTCGCCCAAAGGTGTGAAGTTAATTGAAAAAGGAAATGACTATTCAAAATCTCAACTATTATCTCAAAACGAAATGAAATAAATAATGGAAGATGATGAATATTTCCTTGGGAACAATAAATGAAAGAAGTAAATATTATGTTACTTAAATCTTAAATTTACATCTCGTCATAATCTTTTTTCGAAAGTTTTTAATGTGAAGAGAAAAAAAAAGAAAAGGAGAGAAGGAGATGAGTTGAATTGTGGAAAGTGAATATATTTATAAAATAAAATCTAAAAAAAATATATATCAAATTTTATCTTTTCATTCTCTTTCTCATTTGACTGTAACAATCCCATCTGTTCTTTGTACAATCGCTCACCGCTTTGTCGAAGGTGTCCGTCATACTCAGATGTCGTTTGGGAGCAGCTCTGACTTTCATTGGGGAATTGATGAACTGAATTGGAGATAAATTATTGAAAAAAATGATTGAATTAAGATTAACATTCTTACATAGTTTCTTTTTCCGTCCACGAGAATGAGTAATTGGGTTGTGCTTTAATCTGTGTTTTAATTCACCGAGACGTTTTCCTTTCTCCAGCGCTTCGGCTAATGCGTTCGCTCCTCCTGAACAGCATAAATCTCATTGAATAAAAGGAAAAGTGTTCAAGAGAAGAATATTAACCTGTGTATAAAGTAGCAATGGCGGTAGCCGCCTCTTGGAATTGAGAGTAGGGTACGTTATTTTTCTTATAAATTTCTGTGATTATCAGTGCCGATTTTTGGAAATTTTCATAGAGAACATTTCTTAAATCTTTCATTTCCTCATTCAACAGTTCCATTTCTCTAGTTGGGTTCTTGATTTCAGAATGAGTGTCATCGTTCGCTTGTGAAATGTTGTGTGGATAAGTGAGAAGTGGAGGTGAATTCTTAAAATAATTCACTTTTGATTCGATTGAATTCGAGTTACTTGAATCCGAAGACACTTCATCTTCAAAATTCATATTTCATAAATAAAAACACTTTATATGTGTTTTATTTTTGGAGGGTAGGCGAAATAACGAGAAAACCAAAAATTAAATTCCTCGTTCCTTTCACAATAATATCTCAATTAATTTAAAGTTTTTTAACTTTAATTTTCTTCATCCTTCTTCAACATCTTCAATTATTCATTCTTTTACTACAAACTGTGAGCTCAATCAGCAGCATGATCGAATCTCCAATTCAACAGTTGACTAATAAGTGAACAATGTGGAAGATATAAATAAGGAAACGGGAAAAAATGATAAAGTTTTATGAAATGACTTATCTGAATATCGAAGCTTAAAATTCGAATTTTAATTTTTCCTGTAATATTCTTAATAATGTTGAATGGAGTTGAAAACATTTTTATTTATTTGAAAACTATGTTTGGAATGAGATAAATCGGTTTGTTTAGATTACACAATAATATCCAATGAATTCAAGCGTTATTCTTTTTATTTTGTTTGCCTGTTTGTCTGTTTCTTTGGCGAATGCATCAATTAAGTGTGTGGACGATGCTTGGCCGCCAATAGCTAAAGATAAGATTGAAGATGTCGTTCTCAATCTGGATGATGCACCAATCGATCGTTGGAGGTCGATCGCAGCACCAATGTCTAACGATATCGCCTCATTAATAAATGAATTTAAACATTATTTAGAAGAATGGTCGAAATATTTCAAAGAGATCGTTGTTCTACTTGAATGGGATTTAGTTAGAAAGAATTTTAGAATTTAATTTAATAAGTAATTTTAGTCAATTTTTGTTGATAAATTACCCGAACCTTTTCGTAGTGAAATGATCGGTATTAGTGATGCTACCAACATTGAATTGGGAGATATTGTTCTCTTTAATATCATGTATGAAGCGACTGCTCTTTGCACATCTATCGTGGCCAAAACGAAAGATAATGAGATTATTCATGCAAGAAATCTCGATTTTGGAATATTTATGGGGTTCGATTAGTTTCCTAAAATTATCAATTTAATTTTATTATTATTAATTATTAAATAATTAATGTAAGCAGTTGGGATGTGCGAAATCATACGTGGTCGATTGAAGAGAAATTGAAACCGTTATTAAGAAATGTGAAATTTGTGAAGAATGGTAAAGTTTTTTATGAAATGGTTTCATACGTCGGTTATGTGGGCGCTTTGACAATTATGAAGAATGTTCAATTATAATTTTTTTCTCTTTTTAAATAATTTACAAATTATTTAGGATATTTTCTCTTTGACAGTTAATAGTCGATTTGATAAATTCAGTGAGAGTGGAATGAAAGGAATCATCCAGTGGATGATGGGAGATCATAGTGCCATGTGGAACACTCTACTTTCCAGACAATTAGCAGAAATGGATTTGAATTATACTGAAGTTAAACACAAATTAGCCACCGACAAAATCGTCGCTCCTATTTATTATACGATTTCTGGATCTAATGCGAAAGAAGGTGCTGTTATCACTAGATGGCCGGAAGAAGGTCACAGCGACATAGTCGATATCGGTACTGCCAATTATTCTTCTTCTTTTCTTCTCCAAACCAATTATGATCATTGGAAGAAACCGTTGTTTATCGATGATCGACGTACTCCTGGAATATTTTGTATGAAACAATCGGGAGATACGTTCAATAATTCTTCTTTATATAATGTCTTATCCACCATACCCGTTCTCAATAAATTGAGTACTTATACGGTAATAATGTCGGCCCAAACCAATCAACTGATCAGTTACAAGCGAAAGTGTCCAGATCCATGTTACCCGTGGTGATTATTTTTTTCTGACCAAATTATTTATATTGATAATTATTTCATTCAATTTCATTTTGATATTCTACTAAAGTTTTACATAGAGTCAACAACAAACATCTTCATAATAATATTCCGATTTTTTATTTTTAATATTTTTTTAATATTATAAAAATTTTTTTTTTCACATTAATATTATTCACAATTGTTTCATTTGATCATCTAACATCAGTTCCTTGATCAATTTTGAATTCGAGTTAATGTTATTCGAAATTAATATATCTTGATAACATTGAGATTAAAGTTTATATTAGAATTATTATCCTTATCAGTGAAGGAATTATTTGATATAAATAAAATGGAGAGGAGTGTTATTTGTTGAAAGATGTAAAATAATTCTTTATATAAATTCAATTAGAAGAGAGGAGATATGTTTATTCTCATAACAACAACTGAATGTAAATGAAGTGTTGGTTTTTGAAGAAAGCGATAAGAAAATAAATAAAATTCCATTTTGGAGGATAATGGAGGTAGGCTATCACTTTAATGAACGAAGTTGAGAGTCCAATCGACACTGATCAATGTCAAGTGGAATTGAGAGTGAACTAAAGAAAACTATTAAAAATGATAAGATCGAAGAATTGAGCAAATGAAAAAAGTGAAATAACAAATCAGGAACAAGTTAAAGAAATCTCGTGGGATGCCTAACATAAAGATATTTGCCGGTTCATCTCATCCTAATTTGGCGAATTTGATCGCTGGACGTTTAGGATTAAATTTGGCGAAAGCGACACTTCGAAAATTCAGTAATCAAGAGACATGGTTTTCCATTCTTCTTCAATTATTTCCATCATCCTTTTCTTTTGTTGGACAGTGTGGAAATTGGAGAAAGTGTTCGAGGTGAAGATGTTTATATCATTCAATCAGGATGTGGAGAAATAAATGATAATTTAATGGAATTATTGGTAATGATTAATGCGTGTAAGATTGCTTCAGCCGAAAGAGTCACTGCTGTCATTCCTTGTTTCCCTTATGCGAGACAAGATAAGAAAGATAAATCGAGAGCACCCATCACTGCCAAATTAGTCGCTAATATGTTGATCGTTGCTGGTGCTGATCATATCATTACTATGGATTTACATGCATCTCAAATTCAAGGATTCTTCGATATTCCAGTAGATAATTTATATGCCGAACCGGCAGTTCTCAAATGGATTAGAGAAAACATCGAAAATTTCCAATCATCTATCGTCGTCTCACCGGATGCTGGTGGAGCTAAACGAGTAACAGCAATTGCAGATCGATTAAATACTGGATTTGCACTTATACACAAAGAAAGAAAACGAGCGAATGAAGTAGCATCGATGGTATTGGTGGGAGATGTAAAAGAGAGAACGTGCATTTTAGTTGATGATATGGCAGATACATTTGGAACAATGTGTCTCGCTTGTGATCGATTAATTGAAGGTGGAGCTGAAAAAGTTTATGCAATCTGTACTCATGGAATCTTATCAGGACAAGCAATCACTAGATTGAACAATTCGAAATTTGATGCAGTTGTTGTTTCTAATACAATTCCACAAGAGAATAAAATGCGATTATCTGATAAAATTCAGGTTTGTTTTTATCCGAGAGAGGAGAAATTTAATGAAAAAATTAATTAAATTTTCTAGTGCATCGATGTGTCAGTGATGTTTTCGGAAGCAATACGTAGAACACATAATGGCGAATCGGTATCTTATCTGTTTAGTCAGATGCCATTGGAATAGGAAATTTATTCAGTTCTTCATACCACATTCACCTTTGCATAGTCGACCGGACAATGTGAGAAATTCTTCTAAACTTATCTTATCATCATCATTTCGATCGTGTATATCGAAGAATGCCGATACCAACATTTCCACATTCACTTTTTTACCAACATTGTCTGCTAGTCGTAATAAAGCTTCTTCTAATTCTTTTCTTTCTTTATTTATCGTCACGAATTCATGTAATTATTCATCAGAATGTAATTTAATTTTGAAGAAAAAGAAAACAGAATTTGAAGAAACAATTAAAATAAAATTAACTTATGTATCCAGACGAATCACTATCCCAATGACTGAAAACATGGCGGCACATTGTCAATTGTTCTGCTGTCAATTCACTCATATTTTCCGATGATAAAATGACGTCACTAAATCGATGAGAAAGTGAATAAGGAAAGAAAAATAGTTTAGAGAAAATAATTATTCATTAGAAAACGATGATGTCATTCTTGATGTTTTATGAAGTGTTCGTTAAACTTGTTTATAAACATAAATTTTCTCTTTGTTTAAACAGAAAGAAAAAGAATAAATCGAAATTAAAATGAGTGAAGATCAAGTTCGACGATTCTCTCGTCAAGCATTGGAGAGAACGTTCAAGCAATGGGACAAGAATGGTGATGGAGTCATCACACGAGACGAAGTTCGGGGAGCGTTAAACGAAGTCGCTTCAATGATTGGAGGAAGTGTGAGTGAACCTGAAATTGATAGCGTCTTTCGTCGACATGACAAAGATGGCGATGGTGTTATTACATTAGAAGAATTCTGTTCCATTTCTCAATTGTAGAAGACTCTCTTAGTTAATGATTAATTAACAATTAATTTTCTAATTTATTTACTAAAAATATCAAATAAAATTTCTTTTCTTCATTAATTTCTGGAGGAGAAACGACTCGACTAAATTTATTTAAAAAAGAATTGTCTATGAAAGAAGATTTTGTTTTTTAGTTAAAAGTTTTTTTTTTAAATTTTCTTTAAAAATATTCAATCTCACAATAAAAAGTTTTCTTAAAATCGTTCATTACAATATCGTTGAATAATGTTCTTGAGAATTCCGTTGTTTTTGATGTTGTAGAATTCGGGAGAACTGAGAATTTTTTCGAATTGGCTATTCTGTTTCCATTCGAGTAAATTGATGAGTTGTTGTAAACTGAAGAAACGTTTGAGTTGAAGTGCACGTTGATAGAGACAAAGATTTGCTTCTTGATCAACATGTTCAAAGAGAATCCAGAAACATAATAGACGACACAATTCGTCATGTGCTTGTAGAGATAGAATATACAAATCAAACACTTGTTCACAACATTTGACGATATGATCTTTATAGAATTTCATAATTTTCGCTCGTAGACGAATTCTCTTTGTCACATTACTTTCATGAAATAATCGTCTTAAATTGTCAATTCCTCCAATTTCTTCATCATTCTTATCAAATGGAAAGTCATCATCATCATCATCATCATCATCAACATCATCATCATCATTATTAGTGGAAGAATGGATGACGTCGTTTTCGAGAACTTTCGATGGAATATTCGATTTGTAATAGAATGATTTCGGATAAATCATATTTAATCCATCAATAATTAATCGTTTATTATAAACAAAATCGAGATAATTAATGAATGCTTTTGATGAGATACAATTGTAAATAACCAACGTACCTAATGACGAATTAGATGGTGGTGAATAACTTAAATGTAATTTAATTTCACACGCAATTTTTGGTCGATCTCTAATTCCACAATTACTTGTCTCTTGTAATAACTGACAATGAACAGTTTCGTTAATTAATGGATTTGACATAAATAGGAATTCGGGTAAATTAAATATTTTCTCCATGAAATATTTGTTATGGTTACAGAGAACGGATAAATGTGCTCTCTTTCTAATTATACGAGTTGACAAACTTTTCTTAAAACGTCGAAGTTCTTTCGTAGAGACTAGAGAATGATCACACACAATCAAATGATTCACTTCCTCTTCTTCGTCAACACCGATAACCAAATGCTTCGAAAAATAATCAGATAATTGTGAATTAATTATCAATTCCACATCACTGTTGTGTTCGGGATCATCTTCGATTAATGACGACGAACAAATTCCCCACATCCCTGATGACATCGTTCTCAAAGTAAAATCTTCAAATTTTCGACTTCCCACAAACCGTATTAAGTCGATAGAAGTTATTTGTTCTGAGGTAATTAATCTGAACTCTTTACTTTTCCTTTGTCGCGGTTCTAATTGATATAAACATAAACTATCAAACTAATTTAATAAGAAATGAATATAGGAAAGAAATTTGAAAATAAACGATAGAATATTTCCCATTCTTCCACAAATCCTCAAATTTCACAATAGCGTTGGGTTTATCTTCATCTAAAACTGCTCCATTCTTATTATAATAAATCTTATGCTGAATCACTTTCATACAATTTTTCTGCTTCTTAAACGCATCTATCAATATTCTGTAATATTAAGAA